>BSBK01000784.1:880000-985000 GCA_027943335.1 Chamaecyparis obtusa
GAAAGTTTAAAAAATCAAAGAAAAAATTAAAAAAGTTACAATGCAGTTACCATGAAGGTTATCTTGGGGGGCAAAGGTGATGTCACCTAGGAAGACTAAGGTGGTGGCAAGAGAGTCCCCCTCACACGAAACGTGGGGGGATAAAAATAAAAATAAAAATAAATAAACTTTATCACAAGCCAAGATTATTTGATAATTTTTTTGATTATTTGATTCGTGGCTTTTTTTTGTCCCTTAGAGGGAAAAAGTACATTAGAAAAATGAAAATTATTGGCAAACGTTGGCATTTTAATAGATTTGTTTATTTCTTTCTTATGCCCTCGTTTTCGTGGCTGCATAAAATTAAAAGAAAAATCATTAAATGTGAAAGCAAAGGGGGGACACGTTGCACGAGTCGAGTTGGCCAAAAACGTGACGTAGACAGTTATGGACGGTCGAGCCAAAGTTGACTTCCGCCCCTTTGGTTTATCCTTTATATATACACACAACAGATACGAGACCTGGAGTAGAAATATACACAACAGGATATATATACACAGTCTATGCAGCATACACTCTCTGTTCTATTCATATTGATTGAACTTTGGTGTCCCTATGAGAGAAGCTTGTCCTTGAATTCACTGTGACAAAATCAATCAGTTATTGATTAGTATAGTGGTGTGTAGAGTGTAGGCAATTGGCAATTGGGGGCCTCCTTGAATAGACCTTTGGAGATTGATATATTTGCCAATTTGGCCCATTTTTCTTTGTGGGTGTTTTGGAGAGGCATTAAAGAAGAGAAGTGTGGTGCAGAGAGGGGGAGATTGTAGTTGTTTTTTCATTGATTTTCTCTGTGTTTTGAGATGGGTCGTGCACCTTGTTGTGATAAGGATGGTCTGAAGAAGGGGCCATGGACTCCTGAGGAAGATCAGAAGCTTATGGATTACATTAAACGCCATGGCCATGGAAGCTGGCGTGCACTTCCTAAACATGCAGGTAACCATGGGATAGAATGCCCACCATGGCTCTACAGAAGAATCTTATAGATATTAATGTGGAATTCTAAGATCTTGGGTCCTCAAAGATTGTGTTGATTCATGACCTTGTGTACTAGTTTGTAACTCATGGGATAGAATGGCCACCATGGTGTTACAGAAGAATTTGTAGACATTAATGTGCAATTCAAGGATCTTGGGTCCTTAGATTGTGTTGATTCAAGACTCTGTGTACTAGTTTGTCACTACAAATTGCCTTTTGTGTTGTTTCCTTAGATTGTCTTTGTGTCTCTAGGATTGAGTCCTTGGATTGTGGTTTAGTTTTCTTGATTGAGGTTTGTGCATTAGATTGCCACAGTAAATTGTCTCCATGGAAGCTCTTCTGGCCTTATTTGGGCCTTTATCTATTAGAATATTGTCTTCATGGAAGTTTGTTCTAATGTCATCTTTCAAGGTTTGTTGTCTTGATTTGTGAAATCATTTGTCAAGTTCTAATGTCATCATTCAAGCTTTAGGGTCTTGATTTATGAAATCATTTGTTTTGAGAGCTTTTAGATTTAACAACGTGTTTACGTTTCAGATTATATACAATGATCTATTTTCTTTTCTAGCTTATTATTATGAAGCGTGATCTGAAACATTGATAAAAAGAGATACGCACAACTGAATCCAAAAGCTTGGAATGCAGCTGTCTGATTTTTTATGTGTTAGGTTGTATTAGGTTGTGCCTTGCAGATTATCTGTTAAACTGTCGTTTAACAAGTCATGATGGGATGGTTTTTCTTGGAAATTGTTTGTGGAGCTGCGTACAATGTCATCATGAATTCTTGAACTGGTTTTATCTATGTTGTCATACCTTATGTCATTGTATAATATTTAACTTGTCTTTTGTCTCTTTGGCCCTGGTTATGTCACCATGTATTGTTTAACTGGTTTTATCTACATATTCCTACCTAATGTCATTGTATATTATATGGTGACCACGTTAATAAAAATCAAAATGTGTTTTTCTCATCTTCTGTATTTGAGCCAAACTCTCATAGATTATCTGTTCTTCCCGCTTTAGTTTGCAAGGATCATATGTGTTCAAGGCATGGTTTTGTTAAGGAAAGGAGGATTTGAAATGGAAAATAATTGTTTTATTTAGTGGTTTTTTACATTGGATAATAATGTGAGAATTGTTTTCAATATTTGCAGGACTTCTGAGATGTGGGAAGAGTTGTAGGCTAAGGTGGACAAACTACCTCCGACCTGATATAAAAAGAGGGAAGTTTAGCTTTGAAGAAGAGCAAACGATAATTCAACTTCATGGAGTCATGGGAAACAAGTAAGAAATCTTTCAACTATGTAGATGATTGTTTCCTTCGATGTCTGGTTCTAAATTTGATTTTCGATGAGTTTCTTGATTATATTGATTTAAGATTCCTTAGCTAGGTTCTTCGTACAAATATATGTGGTTGTACACAAGTAATAGATTTGATTGTTTTGGCATTGTTTGTGAAGATTTTAAGCCACTTTTTAAGCATTATTTATGAAGATTTAAAGCCATGTTAGCTAAATTGTTGATTGCGTTGGTCTGTGCAGATGGTCTGCTATAGCTGGTCATCTTCCTGGAAGGACAGACAATGAAATAAAGAACTATTGGAACACCCACCTGAAAAAGAGGCTTCTTCAGATGGGAATTGACCCCGTGACCCACAGGCCAAGGATGGATCTCTTTGATTTCTCCAACATGAGTCATTTTCTTGGTGCACCTTCTCTGAGCCACATGACTGCTAGGTGGGAGAACGCCAGGCTGCAGGAAGCCATGACCAGAGAATACATGAGGATCTATGCAGCCTTGATCCAGCAGCAGGCTGATCAATACAATACCAGTGCAGGAGGCACAATTAGTCCGGACCTACTCTTGAGATCCCACCTTGGAAATCCCTTGTCTAGGCCAGATGCTAATGCTATTAACAATTACATCATGTCTCAGACATGGGCCCAAAACCCAGAGAATCAGCAAAGCTCATTAGAATACAATGCCCAAATGTCTCAGACTCTAGAACAGTTCCAAGCCCAAGCTCAAATCATGAAAAATATGCAGTATTCATCACCCACATCCACCCTGAATGGCCTTGGCACACCATCCAACATAAAGGTAGAAAACCAAGGTATTATCGCCAATGATGGAACCCATGATCAGGATACCCTTCTATCAGCTAACAGTGTCCCTGAGATGAAATTCAACACAAGTGAGGCCTATGAAAATATGATGAACCCTTCTTCCTTAGTTTTGCCCACCATGAAAAGCCAGGACCTAACTTCACTACTGTGGCCCGAGGACAACTTGTATAGAATGTGTAAGAGTGATTCAGAGTCTGTACCAGCCCTTATATCCTCCACATCCTCACCCAACATATTCAGTGACTCTGATTTGGTTCCTGATAATTCCTCCTCTTCCATGTTAAACATGAACATGAGCAGTACTACTACAAGTTCTCCCACTGCTACTGACAACAATGGCTCATATGCATTCCCACCTGAGTTTCTCTTGGATTTCCCTGATACTTTCAAGCAGAAAGAGGCACTAATGTCAAAGCCAACATCAGGATCAGCATCATCCTCTTCATGGCCAGATGTGCAAAATTTTTCAGAAGATGGCAGAGATTACTGGTGTAATGTGCTCAAGTATGTTGCAGAGAGCACTGTGACCCATAATTCAGGGTTTGAGAGCATGGGAGCTCAGTAGAGAGTGGAGAGAGTGAGAGTGAGAGAAAGAACAATAAGAAAGTAGCATGATCTATAGAGTGATCTGTGGAGTACTGAATTCATGTACATGGGCATTGGGTGTACAAGTCCAACAGTTTGATTCATTTATAATTTTTTTTTAAGAATGCAATTTGTGTACAAAAAAATAGCTTTTTGGGGTAATCCAAAGGCACTGCATGATTTGATCAATAGCCTGCCTTCATGGATCTTAAAATGTTCTGTATACTATTCTGTGTTCAGTTTAGGATTGGATACGTGTACTTTATCATCATGTCAAGACTTTTCAATGAATTCTCCATTATTGAAATCCTAACGGCACTGCCATGCATTTTTTTACTCAAACTTTGTATTTTTTCTGTTTTTTCCCATTTCCTCTGGTGTGCACTCAAACTAAAAATACACCAGACCTACCCAACAACTATTAGTTAAAATATCTCTGTGGTTGCCCATCCAACAGTACAATTATTTTTGTGCTCGATGTCTCCAATGTATTCATAGTCTTGACTATTTGTTGTATAAACAGCGCGCATTATTATCACTTAATAGTGATTTTTGTTTTTATTACTTCTTATGAAGACTAAATCAATGATTTTTTCTCTATTGCTTAGGACAATTAAGATTTCTATATTTCTTGTTTTTTAATTCTTTTAAAACATTAGGTGATATTGGTAGGATATGTTCTCTAGTTTTACATAAAATGTTTTTGGTCATGAGTTATGAACAGTTGAATTCACAAACGCAAACACGTTGAACCAGCAAAAGAACAATTTAAAACAATGATTTTTTACCCTTTTTTTATGAAGACCAAAACTGTAATTTTTATGTCCATTTCTTATAAAGACTAAAACAATGATTTTTTTACCCATTTCATGTATTGACTAAAACAGTGATTTTTTTCCCAATTCTTATGATGAATGTATGGAATTATGTTTTTCTGTATGGAATGGATTAAGTCCTAAAGCACAAGACAGGCAACATGATCAGATTTTAGACTGTTTGTATGTCATAGGTACGTAAGAGACTATATACTACCTTTAATAAAACCATTTTTTTTCCAATTAAATTTGTGCTCATACTGTAGGAGGAACCATTAATTGTTTAGGACAATTAAGATTTCTATCCTTCTTGTTTTTTAATTCTTTTAATATATTAGGCGATATTGTTAGGATACGTTCTCTAGCTCTACATGAAATATTTTTGGTTAGGAGTTATGCTCAGCTGAACTCACAAACGTAAACACGCTGAACTAGCAAAAGCACAACTTAACCAATACACTATGAGAAAAACCCAATTTTTTTCCAATCTCTTATGAAAACTAAAACAATAATTTTTTTACCCTTTTTTATGAAGACTAAAACAGTAATTTTCTTATGAAGACTAAAACAGTGATTTTTTAATCCTTTCATGTATTGACTAAACTAAAACAGTGATTTTTTTCCCAATTCTTATGATGAATGTATGGAATTATATTTTTTCTATATTGTATGGGATTATGTTTTTTCTTTATAGAATTATGTTTTTCTGGGGATAAAGTCCTAAAGCACAAGCAACATGACCAGATTTTAGACTGTTTGTATGTCATAAGTACGTAACAGACTTTATATACTACCTTTAAAACCTTTTTTTTTTCCAATAAAATTTGTGCTCAAACTATAGGAGGAACCATTAATTATTGTTCACCTCGAATACTAGAATAACATCTGAATAGTTTTGGCTCTCGACTTTGTACACTGTATTTTCAGGCACTGTTCTAAATAATTACCACCGTCAGTTTGTTCGCTAGGAAGAGACAGGAAAATCATTGTTTCGATTTTTTAAGATGTTCAGGAAACTGTTGTAAACAATAGTAGTCTTAAAAAGGTTGAGGGAAAAAGCATATTCAAATTTCAAGTCAGCCAATGAACACTGTGCACCGAAAAATTAATAAATTTTGGATTCCAAATTGTCTTTAGGGAATATGCAGGACGAAATGAATTTAATACTGTCTGAGATGTTTCAATATATTAAAGATCTCTGTCTGAGATATTTGTCATGAATTTGGTAGTGGGAATGCAATAGAAAACATATTCGTAAACTTTCCGTAAGGCAAGCTTTCAAGCCTCCTTTTCTTCACATGTAGCTTGATGGTAACCAAGAATCTCTCTTGGAATATAAAACTTGTACACGTTATGTACAGGTTATTAGTCATTCAATATACAGTATTATAATGGTAAGACTTGTATATTTATAGTGATTTTTATTTTGTTTTGGGTTTATTTTAAAGAGAGCTTTTGATATATTGATAAATAATATAATGGTATAGATTATATTTAAATTCGATTGTGTGCATTTTTCTATTGATGTTTTACATCATGAAGAAGATTGTGATTGAATGTATCGATACAGAAAGTGTACATGATTGAATCTAAAAGAATTCTACACAATAGTAATGGGCTATAGAAAAATTTATGTCTACAAATAATGTAATTTTGTGAAAAGATTGGGTTACATGCTTCGGTCACCTACTTATCAATTACACGTATTCTTAAATAGTTATTACTTCCTGATCGCATCAATAATTTATGTGTTCCCTCTATCTATTTATTTGTTACATCTATGCACACCCATTTTTCCACACAAATAATATCCACTTTGTTTTTCATCTTTTCATGTTTCGAGACCAATTCATTGTTGTGAGGATGTTCAAATGATCACATGCTCATTCTTCTCAAACTCAAGCTTGGTCAACTCCCACCTTTACCCTTCCCACTTCAAAAAACTAAATACAAATTCGCTTGATGTGTTTCTATGTCTTCATAGTTACAAGTATTCAATACATTCGTTTAGACATCCATTATTTTAGAGCTAATTGGCACATTGATCTCATTACATTCTAAGGAATCTATTTTTTTATGAAAATTTTAGGAAGCCCGTGTATTATTGTTTAATGTTTTTAGACAACAGAAATCGGGTATAGAACCCCTATAAAATGTAGTGTGTTGGGTAAAATTTTTAACTTAACCAGTGACACTGGCATGACATGTCCTTTAGTACCACATTGCTTGGGGGGATACTGGACCTCATGACCTTGTGCTTCATAATAGGAAGCTCTCGTCGATTGAGCTAGGCCCTTAGCCCTAGGAAGCACATGTGTGACTAAAGATTGAATTTTTTTATATTGAGCACACAATTATGCTAGTTGACCTACAAAAACATTTTCCCTCGTGACATACTAACAACTCTACCAAAATATTCATGAATACCACCAAATTTTAAATATTAGAAACAATAAATAAAACTAAGGTAAATTGAATGAAGTAAGAAGTTAGGATATTTCTATGGGCACAAGACATTTTATTGGACCCATATTTAAAAATCATCTATAAATCCAACCCATTATAGTCTAGACATTACTTTTATGATCATGAAGTGAATTGTATACTATCATCTTATTTCTAATCCCAAGGCCACAGTATAGGAAGACATGAGAGTAAAAGTAGGGATAATTTATTTTGACATAAATGAGGATGTTATTGTGAAAGTGATAATCCTCCCTATTAGGGGGAAAAAAATAGAAAAAAAGAGAGTTGGATTGTTAATAATGATATAGTCTAGCCAAGTTTTTCAAAGACAATAAGAAACCCATGAAGTTTCATGGAGGGTTTGACCACGTCGAGCTACCAAGCCCATTAGACCATGTTTGTCTCATGATAATGAAGTATTTACTAGATTGGGATCTATTTTAAGGTCTATGACTACCATTTACCCATGCTTAACCACTTATGCCACCATGTGTTGATTTCCTTTTCATGTTCTCTTGAAAACTTCATAAAAGATGTTATTGAGATGGCCAAGAATCAGGATAAAAGCCAATTTCTCTTTCATTCTTGTGTGTCTGTGTCTGTGTGTGTATAAAGGAAAAGAAAGGAAAATAAAGGAAAATTAAAAATAGAAGATTCAACAAAGTCTTGAACAAAAAATAAAAGGAAAGACAAACCAAAAATAAGTAAGCAAGACTACACACACACCTAAGCATGAATAAATAGAGGAAAACAAGACAAAAACAAATAAAGAATACACACACACACACAAATATATATATTTTCCTTCCTTTTTTTTCTCGATCTTTGTGCCTACTCCTCCTTCAAACCCCTCTTTTTATTCCTCTCCTAGTATGTATGTACATGTATGGCCTTAAATTTGAGTTTTTAATAATTTTGGTTAATCAAAGCTATTAGATTTCCATAATCCATATCGATGCTATACAATTTTTTGGGATTGTGTCAAAATTTTTAACATCAACGTTTCAGATCACACTCTGTGATCCATCATAGGGATGCATGAGAACATAAGGAGCATAAATTTATACTCCTTATGTTCACATGCATACCGATGATGGATCACGGAGTGTGATTTGAAATGTTGATGTTATAAATTCTGACACAATCGAATCCCAAAAATTTGTATAGCACAATTTTGATTATCATCAAGTTCCCTTCTATCTATTTCATTCATATTCTTTCTTGTGTAATTTGAATACTACTAAAAAATCTTGTAACACAACCCCATTATTTGTTATGCACTATATGCTTGCGATGACAGAGATTAGGTTACTAGATGCTTTTTTTTATACACCTTCTTCCAAAAGTAACTAAATTGCCACATAAAGCATCATCAAAGTTTAGTTTTAGCCTTTTGTAAGAGATAAATATCACATCTTTTCTCTCATTTTTTGATTTACAATTTATTTTGCTAGACCTTTGAACAAAGAGAGTGTCTATCCTTCATTCTAAAAAAATGACATGATTTCTTTTCATATTTAGAATATTATTTTATTAACTTATTTTAACATAATATTATTGCATTTTTTATGGATACATAAATCTTACATTGCATTTACATTGTCATCTTATATACTATAATGTTGATAAAAAAAATGTTAGTTCATCTACTAATATGGGTGGTGCCAATTGAAACTATTTTTCTTATGCCATTACTTCAAAACAAATGATAAAATTTTAGAGGAAAATTGCATGAAAATAGAAGACAAAATGTTTTTCATATTTGAATTTGTTTTGCAAAATGTTAATGCATTATAAAAGACATAATGCATTTGTGCTTTGACATGTACATTTAATGCATTACCTTTTTTTTTTTAAATGACGTGAATTCAAATACAAGATCAAAGATTAGAATGAACCCATTTTAAGAAATATAAAAAATATTTAATAAAAACCAAGAACGTGTACTACTCACTCTTGAATATATTTCTACTTACTAATTATTAAAATTATTAATGTAGGGGAAAAAAGTCTGGTGCACAATAAACATTATGTTATATTTTATATTAACTTAATTTTAAATAATCTAATATAGTAAAAATAAACACCACATTATAATTTAGTGATAAAAATAATAATACTTTTATGTGCACTCAATATTTCACTCACTTAGCCTCAACCATTTTCCAATGAATACTAGTTTATAAACTAAATTGAAAGCATTGTATAATTCTTATATCATATCTTTAAATATTGAATATACAGATCTGAACTTGCTTATAAAAAAAATAATTGATTTCAACCAAATTTAGAAAGATCAAGAGATTAATTGGGATATTATTATTATAAGTATTAAGGTTTATAATTAAGCTATTGTAGATGACTTTATGTTCTAATGTATTGTTGAAATTTGACACCTAAAAATGATATCCTATCTTCCTATTTATTTTTTCATAAATAATATACTATAAATTACCACAATTCATATAAAAAAAAATATAGATTGTATTTGACCTCTACCATGCTTACAAAATTTTCTTCCAATATATATATTTTTTCAACCTACTAATCATCTAAACACATTTTATTAAATTCTACTAAAATCGCCACATACTAAGAAGATCAACAAAAAAAAATAATTTCTCTAATACTACATGAAATTTTCCCTAATACTCTGCTCCCTTATTCCCTGCACATTGATTAATCATGTATTATCAACCCTAAATTCTCTGCACATTTATAATTAAATGTGTGTGCGTGTAAGTTATTCCAAACTAATTTCTTTAATTGCAGACATTCCATTAATAGAAAGCAAATCTTCTCCAAAAACACTCATGAAAGAAAACTGCTAAAAACACATAACACGGCATTCCGTATGACCTCACGGCATCTATTCTACGTAAATCTCCCCATGATTGCTGTTCACAAACAGCCAAAAAACACAGAGAGTTTTCCGAGCCGCTGAAAAGGGCCGCCAGGATAAAGCTAAAATAAAGATTTCTCAGCCCCCGGGGCTTACCAATAAGCGGTGCCGGCGGATTCATTTTAAACATATGCGAAAGCTTTGTTGTCTTTACAGCTGTCGAATATGGGGTTTCTTTCCATCATGTTTTTTTATTATTTGCAGGCCCCAAATTCTGATGATTTTGCCACATAGTTGTTTTGACTAGTCGAAGGGGCAATTTGACCGAGGAAATAGAGACAAAATCGTGTAAGCCATGGGTCACATTATTGGTTTGGTCCCGCCGCCCGGAGAAAAACATCGCATAAATAGCCGCCAATTTGCATTGGAGGCACCACATCATTTCTCTTTTGCGGCTCTTCTGACATGTGATCTTCACCTCTGAGCACGTAAAACTCCAGTCTTTGTCCAAAGATACGCAAAATATTTGTAGGGGGAAAGCAGAGGGTTTGTGTGTGAAGAAGGGCTTGAAAATGGATTATTCCTTCTGTGAATTATTCAACGCTATAGAGACTGGGGAAAATTGTTGTTACTACTTGGTTTACGAGTCGGTTGTTAAGATAAAATATCTTCAAGGTAGGTTCTATTATTTTATTCTTGTTTTGTTTAAGATTAGAAAAAGTCAACGATCCTTTGATTTGATGGTAGGGTTGAATTAGAGTGAGTAGATTTCTACCTTTTATGAATTAATAAGTATGTTTACTTCTAAATTCAATTGTGTGAGTTCTTTTAGCATCATACAATGAAATCTAGAAAAACATACTTATTAAAGTTCAATTATTGTTAAAGAGTTCAATAGATTTCCACCGCCCAGGAATTAATAAGTATGTTACTTCTAGATTCAATTGTGTGAGTGATTTTAGCATCATAAAATGAAAATTGGAAAAAAAAAACATATTTATTAAATTAACAACATAAGATTTCCACAATCCATTAGTAATGCAAAGTAAGTTTTCTGGATTTGATTGTGTAAGTATTTTTAGCATCAACGTTTCGGATCACACTCTGTGATCCATCATCAGGAAAGAGAAAGTGCAAGGATTCTTAATCCTTGCACTTTCTCTTTCCTGATGATGGATCACAGAGTGATCCGAAACGTTGATGCTAAAAATACTTCCACAATCGAATCCAGAAAACTTACTTTGCATATTTATTAAGGTTCAATTATTCTTAAAGAGTTCGTCATGGATGAACTCTTGTTGATTGCAAGACTCCCACACTGAGGTCAAGATCTTTGTCTTGAGCACATCATAGAAATTTAGAGTCATCCCTACTTGTCATATTATTTTTCAATGACCATTTCGTCATTTCAATGCCTTTCATTTTACATTTTAAGAATAATATTAATAGTCGGAAAGATAAAAAGAATGTTAAGTTAGAAAATAATTATATGAGTAACATATGCAAAAATATCAAATTTACTAAGTAAGTTTCTTAATTTATTTTGAAAAGATTCTAAATTGATAAGTAGGAGAAATTTTCCACAAGTCAAATTGTAATATTGCTACCAAGATTTAACTTCGTAGGGTTTGAGTCAAACTCATTGACCCATGTTTCATGAGCAATGGTTCACAAGAACCCATCTCTCATGAGAATGAATGGAACACCTAGCACTCATTGCATCTTGTCTAATGTACAAAAATATGATCAAAGATAAATAATAGAATGTAATAAAACCATATTTAAGCACACAAATAAAGGGAAACACACTAACTAAATAGATTACGATTATGAAACCAAAATGATAAGGGAGGAATAGAGAGATTATGCATGATTTGAAGGTTGATAATGCGTTCCAAAGTAAAATCTCCAAACCCTCGATCGAGCTCACAATAAAAACCTACACAAAAACAAGAGAAAAATAGTTGTGGTCACTTAAGAGGTTTGTCTTAGTCAAACCCTCGCTTTGGTGTTTCCACCTCCACAGACACCCTTTTAGACACAATGAGATAACTGGTGATAGATAAGTGGGATGAAAATAATGAGAATGTAATAAAAAAGAGATGATCAAGAATGTAGATAACATGCTCAATAGACGACAATATGGAAAGAGAACTCCCCAAATGTGAGCAAAGAGTTCGAGTACGTGATATGAAGCCGAATGTGAGAGCTTGGATAGCTTGAACCTATTCAATAATGGTGGAAACTTGCAAAAATAGTACAAAAGTGGATGTATGGAGTGATAGAGTAGTGGCCAACAAGCTGGAAAGGATTGTCGAGAATGCTCAAAAAGATCGAATGAGTAACCAAGAAGAAAAAAACACATGCAAAAAGGGGTTTTTAGTTCAAGCCGGAAGGAATCTCGTGCATGAAGCCATCATCATGCCCGTGTTACATCCATAGTGTGACAAGTTTGTAATCCTCAAGCGGTCCTCTGCACGTCTGTAGATTCACGGATGAGGGTGCGCCATGTGGACATCTCCACATTGTGCACGTGTCTGAAGGCCACCAAGTCTTAGTTGTGTGGAAGTGAGCTCGATGATGTGCTCGTAAGGTGAAGGATAAAGGGGGTGACGATATTTTGTGTCTTATTCTAAGGTGGACAAAATGAGCTAAAATGACTTCTACACAAGGGTGTAAAATTTACGCTATTACATTTTTCCCCCACTTTAGTGAGCATATTATCCACGAGGAGAAGTGTGAAGCTAAAGGAAGAAGTTCTTACCTGACTTACCTATGAGAATTATGTTGTGTGGAGTTTCTCCCAACTAGGGATTCCTGATTTGATATTGAGCGAGATGTAACATAGACACTATAGATGAGTATGCTATATGATGAAGACACCCATGATGAGAGAACATTCATTGTATGTCGATATGGCTAGAAAGTTGTGTTATGCCAAGTCATATGATAGGGCAATTTTTTATAATCTCTAACATGCGTAGCAAATGCTAGATAGGCATGTGATAGGGAGACTTTTATGGTACATCGACATGCATAGTGAATGTTAGGTAGGCATGTTGTAGTGCCCACCTCTTTACTGCCATTTATGTTTATGATGCTAACCCATTTAGACCACTTTTCATGAATATTAGATCTTTGGGTACATTTAATGATTCAATTCTATGATACTTTAAATCATTTGATATATATCATGTTAGTTAGATAATGATGATTATTTACATATGATGATGTTACTTATGTTATGATTTTACTAACCCCATACTTGCATGTGTATGGTTGATGTGTATGTTTTACTTTTTTGTTTGACGTGCCTGATGCGGTTGAGGGACGAATTCATAATTACCTTCTTGTGAGATCCATATGATCGGTTGATCCCCACCATTATATATATATATATATATATATATATATATATATATATATATATATATATATATATATATATATATATATATATATATATATATATATATATATATATATATATATACATGTATATGTATATGTACATGTATATGTATATATATGTATATGTATATGTATATATATATATACACATGTTAATGTCTGAATGTTGACCTCTAATTCAGCCATAGACACAACATAGTCATTTCTCAATCATCATATATGAAAGTGAACATGAATTGTCCAATTCGCACACTCAACTGAATCGACCTGTTGCCTCCTACTTAGATGGGGTGTTTGAATTACTCTCATAATGAGAGCCAACAACTTGCATTGACCGATTCTAAAATGAAGGATTTAAAGAAAATGCTATGAAGATGATTGAATTGAAATTAATCTAAAATGAAGATGCAGTTGTAAACTAAGAATGAAAGTACATATTTAATCTAAGAAGCTTGAAAATGAATATGAGAATTAAGCTACTAACAAAATAAGAAAACTATATTAAGATGAGAATGCAATTAAATGCTGCTAACATGAAATTATACTAATATGCAATGAAAAAGCTTGAAAGTATGAGAGAATTGAGACAAAAATTCACTATAGTTTTGGTACTCTAAAATTGACTCCTCAAATGAGGAAAAAGGAGTCCATAATATAGAAGAGCCCGGGAGAAGGATGAAGAGTTTCTTGGAAAGAAACGGCTGACTCTTCATTTCCATGGAGGAAGGTGAGACAAATTGAAGGAATTATTTAATTAAGAAAATAAATTATTGCCACATGGGTGGCTTTTTGAATTATTTGAATTAATAAACCCAAATGAGAGTAATTCATTTAAATAACCAAATAACATTTAATTCCTTTGATGTGTATTAACTAAAGGGGGTGGAATTAATTTAATTAAAAGCACTAGGACTTTAGAATTAAATTAATTAATCATAGGGATTATTTAGCCAATAAATGTCAAATATTTAGGAATTAAATATAGGGTATGATTAATGCAAATTTAGAATTTTTATCTCTATTGAGCATTCAAGGTTGTCATTAGTATCAAAGGTTATCAAAGATATCAGTCGGTCACTTACATTGAGAAAATTGGTAACTAGAAGCAAGACAGACTAATCAGTAAAGCTTACACACCGAGCACTACACAGTTTACCGAGCAACAACATCACCGATACCAACAAACAGTAAACACCAAGCGTCACAGTATACACCGAGTAGTTTATACAATGTTTAAAGAGGAACACAGAAAATGGCATAGTAAACTAAAATGGCACATTCTTCTATGCAAACGGTTACAAAAGATTAGAAAATGTTTTACCAAGATCGAGGAATATTTATTGTTATGATATTCATCAAATGCAATGTATATCTTATGTAATAATCTAATCTAGGTCATTTTTGTACACCGTAGATCTTAGGGTTATGACTAAGTTGTGTAACCTAATTTTGTTAAAGAGGCAAAAGCAGATCCCTTTATAAATGTATGTTTACATCATTTGTGATGTGAACTGATGTGAGAACCGATATATGAATCAAGGAGAAACTTGAAGCACTTGCCTAACTTCAAGTCTATCAGTTAACAGAGCAGATTGCAAAGGATATTAGATTAAGCAGAATCAGAAAAGACTACCGAGAAGTTCAAAGCAGAGATTCATCACAGTAAAGGTGAAATACATTCAGAACTTATAGATCTATATCAGACAATTAAGTTGTCAATTAGTAGATAATTGCCTATTGCTTTCTAACAATTGTAATAGAGTTTTTGGATAAATCTCTTAACAGAGTAGACTTAACAGTCTTATGTAAATCTCTTAACCGAGTACACACTTCATTAGTGTTGTTAAAATCCTATAACTAGGTAGATCTAGCTGATCTAACATGTTACTCCTAATAGGGTAAGATCACCAAAAGTGATCAAAACTTATAGCCCTAACAAGCAAACCTTTTCTAACTACAATAGTGAAGAATTTGTGGGTGTCATCCCCACCACAGTTTTTACCTTCTAACAAGGGTTTTTGCATTACCAAAATACTTGTGTTATGTGATTTCTATTTTGATTTCATGTTGCTTACTTTCATAAGTTAAATGGATGATTGATACATGCAATTAGATACAAGTTATTTTGCAAAGTTGTCACTGTTTACAGTCATAGATCTGAAAGGTTTACAAGTAAAGTTTTTGAAGGCACTGATTCACCCCTCCCCTCTCAGTACCTATCTCTCCTAATTCCAACAATTGGTATCAGAGCCCAATTCTCTTGTTGAACAATTTAACCACTAAAGGGTAAATATCTAAGTCATGGAGAGATATAAGCTTGATAAGACTATTGAGAATTAGAAGATACAGATACAGATGTTTGTTGAACAGTTTAAGCAAGCTAGAGAAGGACTGAAGAAACTACTGGTTGAAAGGAAGAACCTAGCTATTCTAAAAAATGAGATTGGTTACCATGAAGAATCTATTGATGAAATGTTTGAACATATTCGATCTAGTTCTGGAAGCATCTCTGATGGATCTGAAAGTATAATCACTGATTTGTTTGAAAAGAATTAGTACTTAATTGATCAAGTGAAAGCAATCGGTAAAGAATCTCAAATGGTGAGAATGGTAGAAACAATGAACAATGCTCGACAAGCTGAGCAAGAAAGGAATCTAGCTATTAATGACCGAAGACAGATGACTGAACAACTTCAAGCTAAAGAAAATGAAATGCAGAGACTCACTGATTGTCACTTCCAAGTATCTAATCAAATGATGACCATGAATCAAGAGGTAAACCGAGTGAATGGAGAATTGTCAAGGAATCTTGAAGAAGTTGCAAGACTTAGAGAGGAGAATGAAAAACTGAGAAATGAAGTGAAAACTCAGCAGCAACATAATGAAATGAAGAAATTGGCCAAGGATAGTTCAAAGAAGATTGATGACTTTTTGATTAATCAAAGAAGATTTGGGAGTAGAGCTGGGATAGGTTATACCGGCGAAGGAGAATCATCACAACAAGTTAAACAAGTCAACAACAATCAAAATCAAAGACCTAAAGCGTTGACATGTTATCACTGTGGCAAATTGGGACATACATCTAATGTGTGTAGAAGCAAAGCACAAGGTAAACCTCCTGTCACTGCTAAATTCAATGGATATTGTTATTATTGTGGTAAGTTTGGACACCAAGCTTATGAGTGTAGAGATAAACAGAATGATATTGCTAACAATACTACTGTGGAGAAAATATGCTATACTTGTAATAAACATGGACATACTGCATGAGAGTGTAAGGCAAAAATGAAACAAGTATGGAATCCTAAGCAGAAAACACAGCGAAAGCCTTATCAATCGAAGAAATAAGGTAATTCTTATGTTTGGGATTATAACACATGGGTAACTGTACTGCTTGTGGTAGATATGGACACATTGCAGAAAATTGTTACTGTAGACATGGAAAATTGGTTAAAGGCTTAAATCAATCAAAAGGTGCATCAAATCATCAAAATAGCATGAAAAATCAATAAATGAAACAAAGGAAAATTCAATTAAATGATTAAATGATTAAATAAAGCTTGAAAAGGGGAAAAACACTACGAAATTGATTAAATTCAATTAATGACATAGTTGTTGAAAGCAAAAATCAAAATGAACCTCTTTCCCTTCATGGCTAAATTTAATTACTTTAATTAATTAATAAATCATAATTTCCCTCAACAAAGCAAATTGGAGACAAAATGGACATAAATCACTCACTTTTGTTGAAATGGTCCAGCCTTTTGAAACCATTTAAATGATTGTCCCCTCCTTGTCCCCCCATTTATGGACAAAGCAAAGCCAATTGACCTTACCCAAGCATAACCATGATCAACTCACTCTACCCCCTACCCTTGGGAAATTACTATAAGTATGAATCATTTTGGAGAGCATATTAATCTTAGAATTTCAATTGAAAAGCATTGTTACTATAGTCAATTGAGATCATTTTCTAAGAGCAATTGAAGCATTTGAGCATTTAGAGTTATCATTTTATCATTTTATCATTGCATGGTTATCAATGGAGCTAGATTAAGCATAAATTCATCATAGAATAAGCATTTAGAAGCATCATAGCAGCATTATTCTCATTTTAGAGGTGTCACTAGTGAGGATTTGCAGCTGAGAGCTCACTTACCACTTCTTTCTAGAGATCCATGAGATGTTATAGATTGTAGTTGCATTTTAGAGTAGATTTCCTTTGTATTTAGCTTAAATTGTTGCTACTTGATCTTAATTTCATGAAGGTGAATAATATCATCACACAGTTACAGAAAGAGATGGATTGGACAATCAAGAAGCTGGACAAGCACTGGAATGGCATGTATGCACTTTCATAAAGTCAGTCATTTAAGCATGGACTACATAGACCGAGTGTAATGCCCCTCCAACCCTATTAATTCTTGGTTATGCTCTCTTGAAATTAGGAAGTACTATATGTGAGAATGATCCTTCTTGTGATGGTTGCTTAAATCGAACCTCTTACAACTCACCCTAACTTCATATTTTAATATGGAAATAATAATATTGCATAGGTATGTTACTATACATCTTCTTGTGTGTCAATGATAGTTTAGGACCTTAATGCTAAAAGGATCACCTGATAGACTTATATGCTTCTTTTTGAAATGCTCATTATTAATATTTATGTTTACCTTAGGTTAATTGATTATAATCACTTAAGGGTTAGATGTGTTACCTTCTCTAATAATGTTACTTGGTGTTAGACATGATTAATGTATTTAGGGTTATATGATTTGTTATCTTGATTGGATAATGGGACATTTTGAGTACATGCCTAATGGTTAAATGGGTTTGTGAAAGTTAATAGATGATTTACATTTACATGAATATGTTATGATGCATTCTTGTTATACAATATGGAAAAGAGATTATTCTGGTACTAACCATACTAATCCAATTATGCTTTGTTGATGTCACTATCTAGTGTGAGTATAGGATGGAGGGAGGTAGTCGTAGTTACTCCTACAGGAGTTACACATGATGTCGCACTCTCCCTCCTTGTTTTCTATTGTCTGTTTATATATATATATATATATATATATATATATATATATATATATATATATATATATATATATATATATATATATGCATGTCGGTTGGTGTTGCAGGATGCAGGTACCAAGCATCGACTTCACCTGGCTACACAGGTCTGAGCATGCCTTCAAAATCCTTGAACTTTTGTTGTGTGGAGATATTACCAAGATTACTCTCGAGGTTACCCATGGACTTGGAATTCTATTTAGGAAGTTATCCTAGTTGGGAAAGTAGAATGCAGTTTATGTTATGAACTTGTTTGGATGTTGGTCTGAGTTTATGTTATGAGTTAGAACTAATCAATTTTATATGTATAATAAATAATTATGTTATAATTGTTTGTATTTTATATAGGTATGTGTATATGTGGGTGCACACGCATATATCCATGCTTATACAAATAATAATAATTGTATGTTTTTCATTAATTGTGTAAATGGTATGTTATTTATGATAAGTAAATAAAGTGAGTGAAGTAAAGTATTTTTAATGAATGTATTAAATAATAAGTAAACATAATAATAAAAGGAAAATGCCCTTTGTAGTAAAATTAGCTATCTAGGAGGGAGTTGAACTCAAGACCTCCTAGAAGTTAGGCTACTTGTTTTCCTATTGTGCTATGTGTTTTTCTTGAAAGGTATTTGTCTATTATTCTTGTTATGCTTTTATTTAAAAGATATTTTAATTAAATTTATTAAAACCTTGATTAAGTCTTTTACGGGAAATTATTTGGTTAGCCCTCCAACCAACTATGGAAGTTGGAGAAGTTGCTTCCCATAAAGTAACTCCTCCAACCACATAGTTGAAGGATAAATAATTGAAGATTTTGTGTGCGGGGGGATAATTTTTGGAAGATTGGTTTTCTTTTGAGTTGTCTGTAATTGATTACTCCGAAAAATTTTGGTGAAAGTTTATGTGAGTTTGAGAGTCTCTATTTTGTGAAGTCATCTGTATGAGGATTGCTTGGAGTTGATTGCCAGAGGAAGATTTCCATAAGGATATCTACTCAAGAATTGAAGTTTCACAGAGATTCTCCAGCCAAGGGAAGAGGATTCTCCGCAGGACCCAAGGTAGGGTCTAAACTGGGAAGAATCTTCATTCTTCCTCTTTGTGTATGAATGTGTTTGTATATGATATGATATTAAATTATAACATGATTATTGTCCTATGTGTCCAAAATGATATGTAAATGTTTTATCCTCTGTGTATTCTTACTGTGTTTCTAGGAAGTAAATTATGTATGATTATATAGTTTTATTTATTTATGTTGTATTTCAAAATATTCCTGGGAAGTTAGAAATTCTTGTGGTCATGTGGGATGATGTGTTTATTTAATATTGAATGAAATAGGGAAATCTAGGAAGAAGCAGGAAGAGTCATGAAGGTGTAGGATTGAGATGCAGTCCTTTTTCCTACTCTTTTCCTCTTACAGGCTTCTTTGTGAATGGTTGTTTTTATTTTGATTAATTTAGTTTGTAGGCTCCCTAGTATTCTCCCTTTTATCTCCTTTCTTTCTAGAATATCCATGAGTGCTTCTAGAATTTAGAACTATTATTTCAACCCTACTAGTCCATGTATGTTTGTGCACCACCTTTCTTCATCCAAATCTAGAACAGATTTATTGGATGGATAGGATGGATTGATGGGCCATTTGCAAAGGGAAACTGGGAAACCTCAAATGGGTCATGCCCAGATTAGGCAGCCATAGTCCCCATATTGCCCAGGTTTACCCACAAGTCGGAGTTGACATTCGTATTTTATAGTTCAGGTCGATTTAGTACCAACCGAGCAAGGTCAGATTAGTATCAACTGAGCAAGGTCGGTTTAGTATCAACTAAGGAAGGCCATTTTAGTGTCAACCGAGCAAGTTCGGTGTAGTGTTAACTGAGCAAGGCCGGTGTAGATCCAACTGAGCAAGGTTGGTGTAGTGTCAACCGAGGAAGGTAGGATTGTTAGTGTCAACCAAGGAAGAGAAGACTATTAGTGTGAACCGAGGTAGACAGGAAAAATAGCATTTAAAGAAGTATAACATTTAAGTATAAGTTACGATACTTTAATTTCTTATACTTTAAGTTATACTTGTATAAAGGAATTAGGTACCTTCCGGGATGATTGAGATAGGTTTCAACTTCATAGGAGTTAAGATGCAAATTATAGTTTTTGGTTTTTTTTGAAATTTCAGACTTAGCCAAATTTCAGGCACATGAGTTTTTCCTAGACTTATAAAAACAAGCTATGGAATGTTGTGTTTATGCATGTGGAAGTTTGTATCCCCTATGTATGTTTATTACTTATTGTGTTGAGGTTATATGGTATACTTTTAATGTTTTTATACTTGGCATATTCTTGAGCTTAGTTTATGAGGCTAGGACTCATCTCAAGTAGCCTGTGTGCACGGGAGGGTTCCTTAGACCTATAAATTAGCCTTGGAAAGTTGTACTTATGCATGTGGAAAGTTTTATGTTTTTTATTTGAGATGTCTTGTGATATACATTCTTCCAATGGTTCCTGCTATGTATATGGCTAAGGTTAGGACTCGCTCTAAGGGCCTGAGTGCACAGGGGAGTTTCCTAAACCTATGAATCAGGACATGGAAGTGTTGTTTTGTGTCTTTGAATTGTGATGGGGTAAGGGAATAGGAACCCTATGTGAGTGGCTCATCATAGGTGTTGGAACCCTAAAGTGGTTGCCAAATGATCCTATGGGTGGGTTTGTAAAAAGTGATAACCATAAAAATTAATCTGGGAAGGGGGGATTCAAAAGATAATGAAAGAAAACATAATAATGGCCGCACAGACCTGATTGGAGTATCGGGACCAGGGATAACTGCCAGGGTGGATCCCCATTCATAAAGGGGAGACCGGGGTTACATGGTTTCAAGGGTGGATCCCAATACATAGGTTGTGTGATGACACTCACTTAGGTGGTCTCCTAGAACCTTAACCTCAGTGTTATATTATGATGATATTTTATGTGCTTTATTTTTGTTCTTTTGAGTCTTGGATTTATTGGTGTTTGAGACTTAGATTGCCTTAAGGTCTTGAGAGTACCTTGGTTCTATCTCCTAGCACAAGGGGTGGAACTTTATTAGTTTCACATGGTTGGGTGGAAAATCTCTTTCGAGGTATTGCTCGTGGTTCATGCTGTGGCTTGGATTTTGAGTTGTTCAGTGGTGAAGATTTTGTTCTTGTATCATGTATCTCTATCTTTTATTATCAAGATGTAAAGATGTATGGTGAGCTTTGGGAAAACTTGATGTAATTATCTTTCTATATGCCTTCGGGCAATGTGTAGTAACTATAATTATGTTTGTAAAAGGAAATTGTAAGAAATAAGCTATGTATAAGGGAAGGGTAGAATTATGAATTTGAAAAGAGGATTAAATATGGTTAAATCAATGAGTGATTCCTACCTTATATCTCTTGTGAATCTTAAATGAAAATTGGAAGTAATGGTTCTATGAAAACCTTTGTAATGAAAGTACTTGTGGATGTAAACTTCTTTTGATATATGGTTAGTGAAAAGATATGCTAAGGGTTCAAGGGTACCTCTAGGTGAAATAAGAAGGGAAAAGGAAACATGTAATTGAAAGAAGTAATGGGATGTGATTTCTTAAATGTATATTTCAATGTGAGTGATGTCTGGTTATTCAAACTAGGTTTTAATATAAATCCTTTACTAGATGTTTACAAGGTTATAGTTGATAATTTGTGGAAGTTAAACTTGTGGAAAAAATGATTCATTAAATGGTTTATGTTGGTTATCAATATATGGTTAAGTACTTTACAGTCTTTCTATTATTATATTGAAAATAGAAAGTAAGGATCTTAATGGAAAAGCTTAATTGAGTTTTGATGGTGCAATTGAGTTGAGCATAGATAATGTTAAGGAGTAAATAATTATGAAAGAATAAATGTACTTAGTGGATGTGATAAGTAATGTGTTCTTGTTTCACTTCTAAAAGTAAATTACGTGTTAGTTAGTAAAGAAAATTAATTCAACTAGTTCATTAATGTAATTGGTTTTGATTTGAAATGGAATCAATGTAAATTGAAGTTGTAATGGAAATAGAATTTGTTAGATTAAGTAATAAAATGAAATAATTAATAATGGTAAATGAATTCATTAAGGGAACCTTAAGGAATGTACTTGTGAATAGTAATGATGGTATGTTAGAATGAAAAAATATATATATATATAGTTGTAATTTTAGGTCATAGACTTGATTCCTTATGGGTTCCCTGGTGGGGACATTACACCGAGCACTAGAAGAAAATCATGTATTTGAGAGTGGAAACACTATTGTAGATATCATGAAGATAAGGAACACTATGTGGAGAAAGGCATCTAATGAGAATGCTTAGTCAAGTAATGTTGTCGGTGAAACCTTATCCACTGGATTGGGTGACATCGGTAACTCCACTTAAGGCGACAAAGGTATGTATGGGACTGATATTTATAGTGAGCACATCTTACATACAGATCCTTATACATGATGTACAAATACCAAATCAACATGAATAAAGATGCATTATGGTTTATATGTTATGAGCTAACAATGTTATATAGTCGGTAAAAGAGAGACCGAGAGTTGGTTACCAAGCGGTAATCACTACACAAGGTTAACTAGACAACAGTGCAAACCGATAGAGAAATCCTATGTTAACTGAGTGACAGGTAAATTGTTATCATCACCGAGCTGATAGTTGTTATGTACCAAAAGTTAGGTCAAGCATTAAATGCATGAAAAGTTTGAGCGGGAATATCGAAAAGTCTATAAATACATGAGAAACATAGTTCATTTTTACATTGCAATTTCGAAGAGGGAAGATTTCACAGAGAAGACTTCTAGCTAAAATATTTTTAGAAGGATTCAAGGCTACTGTAGATCAAACTGACATCACTCTTCAATGACTCTGAGTAAGTTCATTTTCTATCAAACACTTTTTTAACTTGCTACTAGCTGAAACCCTGAATCAATTTATGGCATCTACATTGTTAGCTAGCAAATCACAAAGTGTCGAGGAAGAAGTTAATTTGATTGTAAGGGAAAATTTTGATGAACCTAAGTTCAAGACACATCCCAAGGTCACATCACAAATAGATTCAATGGGCGCTTTCTCAAGCATACCAGATAGGGTTTTATTGAAAGAAGATGTAAGAGCGTATATTCATTGCAAAATTGGAGAAGTAGGAGACTTTGAAACTATTGCAACACATCAACAACTCTGTGGCACCAATGGAAAATTAAAACAAGAATACAAGAAGATTGAGGAATCGGGGTTATCATGTGTCATATACTATCTACATTCATTTAAGACAGATTGGATCAGAATCGTATTGAGTAGGTATCATGATGGAAAATTATGGCTAGATAAACCAATAGAGGTCACTAAGAAAATGATCAGTAGGGTTACTCGCTTCCCTATAACCGACAAGGCAAAAACCTTCCATAGTTCATCATGACCTAATGTTGAGAAGAACACTGGAGCTCAATGGGACGATCAGGCACTAAAAATTTCATCAATCAAAGATCCAACAGTTAAGTTCGTAGCACATGTAATCAGGTACAAAATATTTCAATCGAGCAGACTCAACAACATACCCTGCAGCGTAGTAGACATGGCATACAAAATTGTGGAGAAAGGTCAACAGGTTGATCTTGACGAGGTACTATTACATCAACTACAAGAAAACATGAAGACTATAAGGTCAAAGAAGTCAAACACATGTAAGTTTGGATCACTACTTGTCTGCATATTTTTCTATCTACCAAAGTATGTACCTGACATCGGTAAAGTAAACTGGACAATAGATAAACCAATAACTACATAGATTATCGAGATGATAAGTAAGTTAGGAGATAAACTAAATATAGAATTTGATGCACACTTAAAAGAATTTCAAACCAAAATGTATCAAAGAAGTAGAATTCCAAGGGAATTAGTTGAAAATTTTGAGACAAACATTTATTTTGTAGTAGACATAGATCATTCCATGATAAAAGCAGTTGAACCTTGATCAAAATGGTTGGCACCTATGGGTTATGAAATGAACCATGATTTTACATTGAAATCTATTAACGCACTGCTTGCATTACCAAAAGACCCCACTACCACTAGGTTCAGAACATATGAAGAGGCCAAATCTAGAATCACTACAGGCATAGAGATCGGTAAAATGTCTAGAAGGGAAAAGAAGATGAAGAAAGATCTTACTGCTAGATTTGGAAATGTCTCTGACTCATCTAAGGAGACACCAGTTGAACAAGCAACCAAAGGTCAGTTAATGTTAGCTGACAAGCCATATGATAGTGAGGAAACTGAGTCTGAAGAAGAAAAATATCCCACACCGGTTCCTCCTACCAAAGTTCCTAAGAAGAAGCAGTTACTAGTACAAGAAGGTATAAGGATAAGATCCTCAACTGCAACTTCACCACCACAAAAGAAGGAAGCAGAAAAGGTAATAAAATGAAAGGCAGCTACACCGACTAAGACTTATGCAAAGAAAGGATCCAAGGTTGCAGCTGAAGCACCAAAGAAAATGAGAAGACTGATAAGAGGTAGAGAAGACCTTGAGGACACTGAAAATGAAGATGACATCAATCAATTCAAGGTGGTAAACAACAAGGCAAGGTCAATAGATGGAGTCATTGAAGATATAATTGAGAACGGAGACCTTGTTAATTCAGAACTAGGCAAATTTGACAAGATGTCAACTGAGGATCAAACCCAGATAGAAGAGGAAGTCATCCAAATGATGATAAAATTCCAGCAAGTTCCATTGGAATTTGCATGTTCATTACTGAAGGAGTTGGATGAAAGGATAATAAAAAGTGGGCTTATGCACTTGAAACCAAGAAAAGAAAGAGAGAAAGATCTCTAGTTCAGGAAGCCCCACATCTCAGTATACTGGAAATTGATGAACACATGGCTAACTACAAAGCAAGATTTATGGTAAAGCACCAGGCCATGATAATACTAGATGAGAACATGGAAGATGTAGATGAGACTGGTGATTCTCTATGGAGATCTATTTTTGAGGCCAGAGAAAAATCTGAGCAAAAGGCATTCTTAAACCTGTCTAAGAAGAGACAAGATTCCAAAGGTAAAGGTATTTATATTGATGATGGCACAACAAAGAAGTCAAAGGACACTGGTATATCAGTTACCAAGGTAATTGATATCATGGAGAAAAAGGAAGGAATAAATGTTTCACAGGATGCACTAGATCCAATAAAGATCCAAATGAAGAAGAAAATCGATGATGATGTACTCATTGAGGACATCACAAATGGTGATCCTGATGATAAGGGAGATGAGGATGTAAATATGGCACCCCTAAAAAGTCAAGATGAAGCACAAGCCACTGAATGTGCATTTACATCATTATCGGGTAAGCTTCCTGTACTTGTAGAAGAAACTGAAATCATTTCACAAGTACAACCCGATAGCTCAAACCCCGAGCAACACAAAGACACCACAGGGGTACAAGAAACTGAGAAACCTGCAGAGATAGACCAGCCTAACAAAATAGAGGCACCTTCCACTGAGACAAAGGAAACCAACACACAATCCGAGGCTCACACTCCATCAATCAAGACAATGACTACCGAGGAGAAGAAGAAGGAAGAGAGTGTGTCAACCAGGAAGGATACTCTGAAGACTAGAGACAAGTCTCTTGTCGTTATTGAGAAGAAATCACCATTAGTATCAAAAAAGAAGAAGAAAAAGAAAGGAAAATGGCCGGTCACTCTAGATGAAGTGATAATTATTCCTGAGTGTGACCCGAGGACCCTGAGCCTTGAAGAACTAAGAAAATATGGGGAATTATGTTCAAGGAAGGCAGCTCAAGAGAAGCTGAAGCAAGAAACTAAAAGAAAAGAAATTCTAGTAGATGTGAGGGATATCCTACAATAGGTAGTACCTGAGGTTAATATTGATGAAGATACTCCCATCATAGATCAGCTTGCTATATTAACAGAGAAGATCAATGCCCCATATACCGATGCAAACAAATAGATTGAAGAAAGGGCAGAGTCAAGGATATAGAATAAACTGGTAGAGAAAATTAGACAAGAAGTGGAAATTAAGAAGGTCAAATTATCTGAGGTAATCACCAAGATAAAATCTATCACCCAGCTAATTTGTCAGTTCTTACTAAAGCTTTTTACTACAGACACCTTCACTATTGAAGTCAGTGAAAAGATAAAAGGATAGGAAGTAGAAATCAAGGTCAGTACAACTACAACTATAACCGAGTCAAATTCTTTCACAAAGCACATTCACCAAGTTCAGGAACTTAGGTGGTTAATAGCAGACTTAAAAAACAAGAAGAGCACATAATTGATCAGGTCACTGAGTTACAGATTGAACTCCTGCCATACCTAAAAATTTTGAGGCACACATTGTCAAAGCAGAACAACTTGTTGCAACACCAGAAATTTATGTGTTGGATAACATCTTTGACATGCATGCACAAGTCGGTCTTGAGCACATTGCTCTCACCAACTTGAAAGAGGAATGGGAAAACCTCTTGGAGTCAGTAAAGAAAACCCACCCGCATATTTTTGACAAAATGTGAGTATACTATTCCTTTTTTGCATTTGGCATTACTATCTGAATAGAGGTAAAATGGATTCAACCCTATTCAAATGTATAGGGGGAAATATGAGATCTATTCTCAAACCCAAATTCCCCAAAGAAGAGATCCAATTTGATTAACCACAAGGTTAATACACAATTGAATATATTTTGTGAAGAATATGGAAGAGAGAGAAAGTAAATCCAATATTTCCCCATGGAGGAGGATATATATATGTTTGGAAATCTAAAATAATACAAATACTAACCTCAAATTAGGGCAGATCTGGAAAATGTTGAATTCTGATGTCTGTGTACACTTTCAGGAAAATCTGAAACCTATCTTGGATTGGAAATGCTGAGACAGAGAAAACCTAGAAATCTTTCTCCAAGATGGCTCAGCTTAGGTTTGACCCTCATAAAAGGTCAAATGCTACATTCTTTATTTGAAGTCTGATTCGAATTTTGTTCACAGATCTCAGAAGTTTACCGAAAAGGGTATCCAAATTCGCTCTCAGATCTGAAATTTTTCACCTATACCTATAAGAGAATGGGGGTTTTTGTTGTATGGGGGGTTTTCCTTGGTCAAACCCCAATTTAGGAATTAACCTTGAAATTGAATTGAAATGTATTGTGCATAAACAAAGTAATTGAAACAAATCACCTCGCTTATGTTGAAGTCCTTGTAGAGGATTCAAATCCTCAAATTCACAAGTAGGAGTGCTTCAATGAATGTAGGATGAATGTAGGATGTCTCCAATCAATGGCATTTGATCTTCAACATCAATCTTAACTTGATCTTTGCATATGAGAAGGCTTGAATGAATGTGGAAGGATGGATCATCAAAGGGGTCTCCAAAGAGATTGAATCCTTCAATGGCTAACAATGGATCTCCTTGATGGATGGATACTTGAACACTTGAAAGCTTGAAGACTTGCTTTCACTTTGAGAGCTTGAGCACTTGAGAGATGGATATCAAATGCTTGATTGTGGATGTGAAAATGAGAGAGGAAGGCCTCCTTTTATAGTGAACTAGGGCACACTCCTCTAGAGGGGCCACCTTGGAGAATTAAATCCCAATTAGGCCCTAACATTTAGAAAATATACCTAGATTAAATGAAATTAGAGGATTTACCATCTCAAAACCCGAAATGGCCTACCCAAAGGCGGGAAAATAAATCTCTTGAAAGCTCGATGCCCGAAAATCATGGAAATTGAAGATTTGAAGAAAGTGGTCAAAGTCAAGGTTGAACCTAACCTAGTCAGGTTTGAGCTTGATCCTAACCTAGTAAATTTTGAGCTTGACTCTGACCTAGTCAGGTTTGACCTTGAATCTAACCTTGGTCCCAGATTTTCTCAGAACAAAGTCAGGAGGTCCCGGGGATGCCTAGAAACCTAGAACTGATGCCAGAGCAGGACATAATGTCAAGGGTAGACATAAAATCCTATGATTACTATGATGAAGGCCAGGAGGATCTATTTATACATCCTACCTAGAAAATAGAGCCATGGAAGAGGGAAAATTAGTAGAATCCTTAAGATCCTAACCCTAATTTCACCTAGAATGAAGAAATCAAGTGCAGGGAAGAAGTGGAAAGCAGGGAGAAAAGCCAAATACATGCAAAGACCTGATCAAGGTGCTTGACATGACCCCAAACCACTTACTTAGAGGGCTAAATGCTCTTATCATGGAAGTGCTTCCATTTTAAGACAATACATTAAGCCCCCACTTTAGCAAGAGTATGGACTCGATGCAAACTCTTGGTAAAGGAATTCAAAATGAAAAGATAATCTTATCGTAATCCAAGGGATACATAGAAACTTTAAGCCCCCAAGGACTCAAGTCTTCTTTGAATCCTAGATCACAATAAGAGAGACATCTCTAGAGAGAGAAAGAAGGTGTGATTACCTTGCCCAATGAGAACTTATGTCCCATTGTGAACCACACAAGAGAATGGCAGAACTGGAAAGATGGAATTGAACCGCCTAGTGAATGTGGCTACTCACTAATCAACCCATCAAGGATTTATCCTTAGGAATATTCTACTCCATAAGAATAAAACCAAAAATAGAAACAAAAGAGGTCTAATCTTAAGGACACTTCCGACCTTAAGGGATCACAATATATGTGTATTTGAAACTAGAGGGATCAAGAGATCCTAAAATATAAACCCATGCTTTAAGGATTAATTACTAATCCAAAAAGGAAAAAAGTATCTTGAAAATTATGTATGTATTGAAAAGTGTGTGTGTGAAATAGGTGAGTAGAGCGTATGCCCCCACATTAAAGTCATTGTTGACACTTTAACAGGAGCAATGGCTTTAACAGAAACATAAACAACTCCACTGATTACATTTCCACGTCGAGATGCCCCCAGACGAAGACAAATCAAGGGAAATATCATAGAAACATACAAAGAAAAAAGAAGGGATCCAACTACTATGGGGTTAGTATGATCATAAGATAATATATATATGATATTATTGCAAATGAATTGACATCATTCCACAAAAGAAGTAGAACTACAATCAAAAAGGAGGAAAAAATCACATAAGATATACGAAGGAGAATCTTTTCAGACCATGACATGGAGACCAAAAAGAATTAGTGCTACCATATCTCGAATCCAAGTAGATTACACAAGGAAACATTTAAGAACAATAGCACATTTACAACATAACATTGAACAATGCATAGAAGAATAGAGATACATATAGGAGAATTTGAACAATAGTTTCGATTCCTTTATCACCTTGTACCAACTGAGTAACAAGGATCGTATAAAACAAGCTAACAACATTTAGAAAACACATTATGGGAAAAACATAGTACAACAAGCAAACACACAATGAAGCTACCACAAAGGATAAGTCGATCAAGCGTGCCACGTACTTTCCCCATCTTGTTGTCTATCATTTAGGGAAGGTGGGTAACTCGCAAGAGGGACTATATCAAACATAGTAGGAATGATAGCCAGTTCCAAACAAGGATCCTCTTGAGAATCACCATGTTTGACACTAGGTGTAAGAGTAAATTGAGATGAAAGCATATTAGGTAAATCAATACCAATGTCAATAGTTTTATATTTATCATTAACATCATCTGTATCATCAAGAGTATCTTCTTCATCCAAATTAATCAAAATAGGATCTAAGATACAAATAGAATCATCATAATCATGCATGTGAACATCATTATTGGTAACAATCTATTCTACGACATTATGCACAGGTTTATCCAAAGAAGGTAAAGATCTTTTAGCTTTAGCAGGATGACGCTTTTATGACGTTCATTAGTAGATCGGTTTCATTTTGATTTATTTGATATAGGTTGAGAACTAGGAGGAACAATCATAGGATCCTTCACAGGTTCTTTAGGAAGATCAATAGGATTATTAACCATTGGAAAAACAATCACAGGATCTTTGATAGATTCAATAGAAGGAACTTGATTAACAGAACTAGAGGTCATAGTTAAAGGAGGTATCAAAGGTGTAGGTAAAAGAACACAATTAAGATCCCTAGGAGGTGAAATGAATTCAAAAATTTTATCATGTTTATAGGCTTGATATGATCGAAAAATATTATCAGGTCAAGGAGGACATGAATTAGGTAATGAAGGCCAAAAGAAATCTAGAGCAGCCCAATCGCTAGGCCTGGAAGGTTGATATAAATTATGATTAATCATGTTCACTTCTTCATCATGAATGAAATTAAGACATTTATGGATAGGTGAAGCAACAACATGCACGGTAGTCAACCAAGGAAAACCTAGCTTAACTTGAAATTGATCAGAAGTAGGAACAACAACAAAGGTAGTGTTCACAATCTTTCCACAAAGTTCAACCGGTATATTAATAGAATCAAATGATGGATAAAGAAAACCATTGCAAGTTTGAATCCACACATCTGATGTATCATAGAAGTCACAATGTAAATTTTTCATAAAAATATTTTCTTCAGTGATAACATTGACTACGGAGGTAGGATCAACAAGACAACCACGAGAAGGTATCTGAGCAATCCTAGCAGCAATGTAAAGGGGACCATCAAGAGCTTTAATAATCTTAGAGTCATCAAAGGTAATCAAAAGTTTCCGAGGTCTTTTATTCTTAGATTGTTGTTGACGTTTTGGTTGAGTTTTCATTTTAGGTTTAGATTTTGGTCGAGGTTGAGATTGAAGTTGAGGCTGAGGGTGAGGTGGAGATATAGACTGATCAACTTGCTCCACTTGATTAACAACATGATTGAGATCATCCATCTTTGAATCATACACAATTTCCATAGAAGATCATTGAGCAATAGTATTAGTATCATGCATAGGCAAAGGGTTTGTATAGATTTGAAGGTTCTGATTAGGAGGAGAGACAAATTGATTCCCACTACTATCCAGATTATCAACAAATAAAACCTTAGAATCAATTAGATCTTGAACCTTATGTTTTAAAGAATAACATCTCTCAGTATCATGACCATTCTGACGATGATATTGAAAAAAAGTATTTTGATCAAAATATTTAGATGCAATCATAGTAGGTAAAAGAGGTCAAATAGGAGGTAAAGTAATCATATTAGCAGCTAACAACCTATTCATAATACAATGTAAAGTTTCAGAAAGAGGAGTAAATGTACGATTTAATCGAAAGACAGTGGATGTAGAAGTGGCATTATGAGATGCAACAACAACCTGATTAGCAACTGCATTTGCTTGTTTGTTTATCTTGACATAGTTGTTTAATTTTTTAAATTTATTTGGATTAGGAGCAGCATCACTCTTATCAACTGGAACAAGAGCCATTGGAGTATTGCTCTCAAATTGACTCACTTGTAATTGATAATGATGAAGCGCTACACAAAGTTGTTGAAAAGAGGTAAATTTAGTAAGAAGAATCTTATCTCTAATATCCTTTTGCAAATTTGAAATAAACATATGTTGAATATAAATATTAGGAGTAGGATAGGAAATCTAAGCATGCAAATGCTTAAATCTACCAATAAATTCAGTCAATTTTTCTTTAGCACTTTGTTTACAATGCATTAAATTAGTCAAAGACACTTGTGGACTAATATTATTTTTGAATTTTTGAATAAAGGCATTAGCAAGTTGTGGAAAGGAATCAATAGAATAAGGAGGCAAAGAACAATACCATTTTAAAGCTTTGTCACGGAAAGTTCTAGCAAACAGTTTAGCTAAAATCCTATGGTCATGAGCATAATCACTACAAAGGATTTGGAATGTTTTAACATGATGAATAGGATCTCCTTTTCCATTATAATTCTCAAGATGAGGCATCTCACCTTGCTAAGGAACAGGAGTAGGAATAATATCCCGGGACAAGGGACTTCCCATGTCACATGTAGGAATACCAAACTTGTTTTGGGTTAAGGAAGTGAGTTGTTGTTGTAAGGATGATACAGTTTGAGCCAAACTAATGATTGTTGAATCATTAGAGGAAATAGGAGGAGTAGCAACATTAGACACACTAGGTAAAGTGTAAGAAGCTGCAGGGATAGAAGACACAAATGGAGGAACACTAGGAACTATAGTTGGAAGTGGATTGGAATAAGTGAAAGGAACACTATGATATGAAGGTTGTGATGTAGGAAGGGACACATGAGGAACACTCATGGGAATAGAGGGAACTATCATAGTCACCAAAGGATGAGTATAGATAGGAATACTAGGTAGAGGATTAGAAGGAGGTTGAACACTAGTGATAGGATGAATCAACCCTAAATCTTGAGCTTCTTGAGCTAAAGGTTTAACATTTGAATGCACAAGATGAGTAATACCATGCAAGAGGTTAACATCCTGATCACTATCATGGAGAACTTTCTTAAGAGCCTCTATAGCTTGAATGAAATCTTGATTATAGTTTTCTTGCAGAAGCCAATTACCCATTTTATCAAGTTCAGTGGAAAGTCTTTGGACTTGTTCAGGAGGAACTTGTAAAGCATCATCCTCATCATGAGATGAGTGAGAAGAGTTTTTCTCCATAGGAGGGTTGGAATGATGAAGAATCAAGTTATCTCTAGGATCCTAAGGAAAGGAGAGGAAGATTTAGGATCAAAGGCACATATGAGTCTACGACTTCTTCTAACTAGAATGTTATAACTAGGACTAGTGGTAGTAAAGCTCATAAACCAATGTAATGCAAATGAACTAAACTAAAGACATATAAAGCATGAATATAGAATCTAATTAGCATGCAAGATCTAACACAAAGGAAAAATCTAATACTAACAAGATAAAAAGGATAGCACAATAAGGCATCCAATTCAACAATAAGAATAAAGAGGAATATAACACCAAAACAGAAAGAGAGTAAGCTAGACGGGTTCACCAAAATGAATAGAGGTAAAATGGATTCAACCCTATTCAAATGTATAGGGGGAAATATGAGATCTATTCTCAAACCCAAATTCCCCAAAGAAGAGATCCAATTTGATTAACCACAAGGTTAATACACAATTGAATCAATGTTGTGAAGAATATGGAAGAGAGAGAAAGTAAATCCAATATTTCCCTATGGAGGAGGATACACACACACACACACACACACACACATATATATATATATATATATATATATATATATATATATATATATATATATATATATATATATATATATATATATATATATATATATATATATATATATATATATATGTTTGGAAATTTGCAATAATACAAATACTAACCTCAAATTAGGGCAGATCTGGAAAATGTTGAATTCTGATGTCTGTGTACAATTTCAAAAAAATTTGAAACATGTCCTGGATTGGAAATGATAAGACAGAGAAAACCCAGAAATCTTTCTCCAAGATGGCTCATCTCGGGTTTGACCCTCATAAAAGGTCAAATACTACATTCTTTATTTGAAGTTTGATTCAAATTCTATTCGCAGATCTCGAAAGTTTGTCGAAAAGGGTATCCAAATTCACTCTCAGATCTGAAATTATGCACATGTACCTACAAGAGAATGGGTTTCTTTTTTTGTATGGGAGGTTTGCCTTGGTCAAACCCCAATTTAGGAATTAACCTTGAAATTGAATTGAACTTTAGTGTGCATAAACAAAGTAATTGAAACAAATCACCTCGCTTATGTTGAAGTCCTTGTAGAGGATTTGAATCCTCAAATTCACAATTAGGAGTGCTTCAATGAATGTAGGATGTCTCCAATCAATGGCATTTGATCTTCAACACCAATCTTAACTTGATCTTTGCATATGAGAAGGCTTGAATGAATGTGGAAGGATGGATCATCAAAGGGGGCTCCAAAGAGATTGAATCCTTCAATAGCTAACAATGGATCTCCTTGATGGATGGATGCTTGAACACTTGAATGCTTGAAGACTTGCTTGCACTTTGAGAGCTTGAGCACTTGAGAGATGGATATCAATTGCTTGATTGTGGATGTGAAAATGAGAGAGGAAGGCCTCCTTTTATAGTGAACTAGGGAACACTCCTCTAGAGAGGCCACCTTGGAGAATTAAATCCCAATTAGGTCCTAACGTTTAGAAGATATACCTAGATTAAATGCAATTAGAGGATTTACCATCTCAAAACCTGAAATGGCTGACCCGGAGGCGGGAAAATAAATCTCCCGAAAGCACGATGCTGAAAAATCATGGAAATTGAAGACTTGAAGAAAGGGGTCAAAGTCAAGGTTGGACCTGACCTAGTCAGGTTCGAGCTCAATCCTAACCTGCTCAGGTTTGAGTTCGACCCTAACCTAGTTAGGTTCAACCTCGAATCTGACCCTGGTCCCAGATTTGCTTAGAACCAAGTCAGGAGGTCTCGGGGATGCCCAGAAACCTAGAACTGATGCCAGAGCAGGACAAAATGTCAAGGGTAGACATAAAATCCTATGATTACTATGATGAAGGCTAGGAGGATCTACTTCTACATCCTACATAGAAAATTGAGTCATGGAAGAGGGAAAATCAGTAGAATCCTTAAGATCCTAACCCTAATTTCACCTAGAATGAAGAAATCAAGTGCAGGGAAGAAGTGGAAAGAGGGGAGAAAAGCCAAATACATGCAAAGACCTGATCAAGGTGCTTGACATGACCCAAAACCACTTACTCAGAGGGCTAAATTCTCTTATCATGGAAGTGCTTCCATTTTAAGATGATACACTATCAAAAAGGGGGAAAGGAATGTATATACATACATATACTACATATTAACTGGGAGCATGCACCGAGGGGGACTACTTACTTAAACATTTTGATAATTATATATGTATATGGCAGAGATATAAGTTATATATAGAAAATTTTGTCTATATACATTCAAGTTTTGATACTAATGACAAAGGGGGAGATTGTTATCTCTATTGAGCATTCAAGGTTGTCATTAGTGTCAAAGGTTATCAAAGATATCGGTCGGTCACTTACATTGAGAAAATCGATAACTAGAAGCAAGATAGACTAGTCAGTAAAGCTTACACACTGAGCAATACACAATTTACCAAGAAACGACATCACCAACATCAACAGATAATAGACATCGAGCATCACAGTATACACTGAGCAGTTTATACAGTGTTTACTGAGGATCACAAAAAATGGCATAGTAATCTGAAATGGCACATTCTTCTATGCAAATAGTTACAACAAATCAGAAAATGTTTGACCAATATTGAGGAATATTTATTGTTATGATATTCATTAAATGCAATGTATATCTTATGTAATAATCTAATCTAGGTCATTTTTGTACACTGTAGATCTTAGGGTTATGACTAAGTTGTGTAACCTAATTTTGTTAAAGAAAAAAAAGAAGATCACTATATAAATATATGTTTACATCATTTGTGATGTGAACTGATGTGAGAACAGATATATGAATCAAGGAGAAACTTGAAGCACTTGCCTAACTTCAAGTCTATCAATTAACAAAGAAGATTGCAGAGGATATCAGATTAAGCAGAATCAGAAAAGGCTATCGAGCAGTTCAGAATAAAGATTCATCATGGTAAAGGTGAAATATATTTAGAACTTATAGATCTGTATCAGAAAATTGAGTTTTCAATTAGTAGATAATTGCCTATTGCTTTCTAACAATTGTAATAGAGTTTTTGGATAAATCTCTTAACAGAGTAGACTTAACAGTCTTATGTAAATCTCTTAACCGAGTACACACTTCATTAGTGCTATTAAAATTCTATAACTAGGTAGATCTAGCTGATCTAACGTGTTACTACTAATAGGGTAAGATCACCAGAAGTGATCAAAACTTATAGCCCTAACAGGCAAACCTTTTCTATCTACAGTAGTGAAGAATTTGTGGGTGTCATCCGCACAACAGTTTTTACCTTCTAACAAGGGTTTATGCGTTACCAAAATACTTGTGTTATGTGATTTCTATTTTGATTTCATGTTGCTTAATTTCATAAGTTAAATGGATGATTGATACATGCAATTAGATACAAGTTATTTTGCAAAGTTATCACTGTTTACAATCATATATCTGAAAGGTTTACAAGTAAAGTTTTTGAAGGCACTGATTCACCCCTCCCCTCTCAGTACCTATCTCTCCTAATTCCAACATTTTTTGCATTTGACACCAAGTGAAATAAAGTCAATTAGGAGACATAATTTCCTAGTACAATAGGACTTTGATGATATAGAAATTCGAAGAAATGTACCAAAATTGATTAAATTGTAAGGTGCCAATTTTGGGGTATTACTTTTTTCTCCTCTTTGAATTGATGTGTGAACAACGCGTTGATTAAAAGAATAGTCTGATGTGACAAATGATGATGTTTCAAGATTATCTCTAGAACAGACCTTAACCCTTGAGTGTCGAGGTTAGATTTCCAAGACACTAATTAGATCGAGATGTAGAACCAACTTTAGAATGAAGGATGATGCTCTGAAGTCTAAGTTAGATTGTAAAGACAACAGTTGGATTACCACTTGAGAGAAGATAGGAATCAGAGTTAGATTGCCCCAATACTCATTTATTTGATGATAATAGATGTAGATTTATGACTATCTCCAGAATGAAGCTTAGTCCTCCAACACCTGGGTTAGATTGCCCAGGTAACAGTTGAAAAGAGATTTCAAGAGCAATCCCCAGAATGAAGCTTGAATTTCAAGAATTAGGGTTAGATTGCCCCAATACCTAATGAGATTTTGAGAACCATCTCCAGAAAGAAACTTGATCCTTGAGGATCCGAGTTAGATTGCTCAAATACCTAAAAGATAGATGACACAATGACAAGATACGAGACCCAAAGATGCCCCTAGTGAAGAGATGCCCCAAGAGATGAGGTCTTTTAATTCAGATCAGACTGATTCAAGAATTGATTTGACAAGATTTAATGATGTAATCATCCTACCCACATGGGGGTGAAATTGAAAGATGACACATCAGAAAGATGATTGATAGCAAAAGGGTTGCAGATAGAGATAAGATCGAATATCCAGAGGAACTCAGAATAGATTATGGAAGGATTGACAAGCTGCAAAAATGATTTGGAGCAATTTAGAGGTCCTGTTGACCAAGTTTGACCAAGGTTGACCAAATTTGACTAGAGTTGACTTTTGATGAAAATATTGAAGATCTCGAGAAAATGATGATGAGATAAGATTCTGGTAAGAAAATGTCACCAGAAGGTTGACTGCACAAGCATTTGATCTCAATGGTCCCAGAACTTTAAAACATTATTTTGAGCTATCTAGGAGTGTCAAATTTTGATTTCGATCATGAAAATGGATTCAGAATGATCGATTTAGCCAAGGATGAATTTTTTGCACAAAATAGAGCCACTACAACATTTGGGGTTGAATTTCAACACCAATTTGCGATGCCACTACAGGTTGTGTTTATTTTTTGCAAGTGCCCCCAATGGTGTCGTAATAGCAACAACATCATCGTAATTGTGACACCCATTTGGTTATAAACAAAAAAAAAGAAAAAAGAAAGTGTCATTTGTAATTTTTGAATTCGAAGAGCTGCCACAAAGATGACACTGCACTTTTGCATGGCGCGAAGAGGACATTCAAGTTTGGCATGCGCAAAGAAGCTGACACCATGTGGGAAGAGGGAACTAGCACTTGAGGTAGGCATTTGAGCTTTGTCTTCTCATTAAATCAATTTCAGTGGCATTTTTTACATCTTATCATTGTTAATAGTGGCATTGTTTACATCTTAGTGTTAGAATAACTGAGAGGGGGGTGAATCAGTTATCCAGTGTCCCAAAACAAAATGTATAATTCAAAAAAACTTCTTCAATTTCTACTCCTTGGTAAACAATAATTACTTTCACTCTTTGTGCTTTTACCGATTACCAGTCTAATACTATAACAGTTACCGATCAAATCTAACATGTAACATGTAAAGTATGATAACAAACAAATATCAAAATTAACACATAACACAAGATTTAACGTGGAAACCCTATAAAGGGAAAAACCACCTAGGACTAGCAACCCAAAATTGTTCACTCTTTTGAAGTGAGGTCAGTTAAGACCCAACCCTATTAAAGGTTTACAAACACACTGTCAGGTGTGACCTTGTTAGAGAATTTTAGACTAGCAGTTATCGTCCAACCAACATTCACTATGGGGTTGACAGGATAACAATGTTCATTCTATGAATGATACATCATAGGACTTTTAGAGTCCACTCGGTTAAGAGATTTTGACTATATACAACGGTTAAATATGTAATAGTAAATGATCTACTTTAATACAACTTCAATTGCAGATTACAGATCAATATTCAGTCCATACAAATCCTTCTGATCAATATTTCATTTCAGATTCAATATTGTATCAACTTACTGTCCGTCGATAATTGATCTTTGTAGCTCGGTAATTTGTTCTGTAGCTTGGTTCTTACTTAACCGGTATGATTAGAATGCATGAAAACCTTGTTCACGTGATATTCCTGCAATTTCTACTTCTTCTGGCATCATTCCATAATGAAATTCTAGTCTCTTATATAGATGAGTAAATCATTTTCTTCTCCTCCATCAGATTTTGTCGCTTAACCACATTCATAGATTTTTCCACTTCAAAATTTCTTGGCTAACGTGTCAATAACACGTTTCAATCTGCTCCATTAGATCTTCCTTTAATTTTGTTAGCCGTCGATCTTCATAACAAACATTATCTGTTATCACTAAAATTGAGGTACTTTAGAGCTCATCAATCCTATCGGCTAAACTAATCATTTAGTTCATTCTGTTCTACTCGGTTAACTAAGAAATGCATCGGTGAACACTGTTCAGTTAATACTTCGATTGTTATACACTACACTTCATCAGTGTATGCAAGAAATGCTTTGTTTACTGACAACACTGCTTTGTGTCTTTCATCTCTATACTTCATCATAGATGAATGCAACATAATAAAGTCAATATCATCAAGTCATAGAATCATCAACAAGTTACTCAATGTGTTCCTTATCCTCATCTATCATGTACATCTTTCCCCATGTAGATTTCTCTTTTCTTCATCTCTTTCACCTTTCTTCAGATGTCTCGATATAGTAACTTACAAGATAAGTGTTGTCAAACTAGTTGACATCAATGACAACATAATACTGATTTAATCATATTACATATCTAATCAACAACTCCTTAGTGATCTTGAATCACAGATTCTTCAATCAGATTCCAAATCAGTTGTAGTCCAACAATCTCTCCCTTTGGCGTTGATGGAAACTCAAGTAATATAAAATGTACCATACACATACCAAACATATATTATACAACTTTGTGAATAAAATGCTGTAAGTCAAATAGACTCAATATGTTTAGTCACTACATTACTAAACAACATTAGATAATATAGCTTTACCATTATGTAGTTGTGATCTTTTCAATTCTTTTTTTTCACTGCTTCTATTCTTTGTAACTGATCTTCAATACTCTGTCTCATTTAGATTGTCTCTCCCTTAGATAATTCTCATCGGTGCTTGTCCCTTTTCATATTATTTATCTCTCCCTTTGACAAAAATGCCAAAGAAACAAATAAACAAACAATTATGTCATCCACTGTATCTCAGTATACTAATATTCCAATCAGTTCAAGTTCTCCAAACTTAATCACAACCTTGAACATGATTCAAAGTGTGAACTATGCTAAATCAACATGAATGATCTTCTGATAAAAGTAGGCTGATGCAACAACTAGATCACCTTAGTGACTGATAGACAGGGGACGGACCCCAAGTCTAGTCCTCAAGTATTCAAATGTGTCCTTTGGTAGACGCTTTGTAAAAATATCTACAAGTTGTTCTTTAGATGTGACAAATTCTAACTTGATTCTCTTGCACTTTTTCTCTTAAGTAATGATACTTAATAAATATATGCTTTGTCTTAGAGTGCATCATAGGATTCTTTGAAATATTAATAGCACTAGTGTTGTCACAATATATAATCACTGGGTTAGTGATTACCTCATTCATCCCTTCCAACACTTGCTTGATATATGCAATGTTTGAATAGTTAGTAGTAGCAAAAACATACTCTACTTCAGCTGTAGACTGAGAAATACAAGCCTTCTTTTTACTTGTCCAGGTTACAAGTCTTTCACCAAAGAAAAATGCTCCTCCGGTGGTGCTTTTTCTATCATCCACATTTCTAGCCCAATCAACATCGATGTAAACTTTCAGTTCAAAATTCCCTTCCTTAGGATACCATAATCCATAATTCTCTATTTTCTTCAGGTATCTTAAGATCCTTTTTGTAGCTATCATGTGTGATTCGCTAGGATTAGCAGAAAATCTTGCAACAATACCCACAACATGTGCTATATCTAGTCTACTGTGAACTACGTACATTAACTTACCAATCTTGGATCGGTAAAGTGTCTAATTTACCTTTGTAGTTTCATCCTCCTTTGTCAATTTGCATCTAGTTTCCATTGGTGTTCCCATAGGTTTAGCATCTTCCATGCCAAATGTCTTCAGTACTTCCTTTATGTATTTAGATTGTGTGATGAATATTCCATCACTCTGTTGAATCACTTGTAGTCCAAGAAAGAACTTAATCTCTCCAAACATAGACATTTCAAATTCCTTTTGCATTTCATCAAAAAATGTCTTGCATACAAGATCTGATCCTCCAAAAATAATATCATCAACAAATATTTCAGCAATGATAATAGTATCATCAGTATCACCTTTCATATACAGATTGTTGTTTTCACTTGTTCTAACAAATCCAATACTTAACAAGTAAGTATGCAGTCTTTCATACCATGCTCTAGGTGCTTGCTTCAAGCCATATAAATCTTTATGTAATCTACATACCATGTCTTTATTGTCATGATCAACAAATCCTTCTGGTTGTTCGATGTAGACATCTTCTTCAAGTATACCATTTAGAAATGCTGACTTCACATCCATTTGATAGACTTTGAATTTCTTGTGTGCAACATATGCAAGTAGCATTCTAACTCATTCCAATCTAGCAACAGGTGCAAATATTTCACCATAGTCAATGCCTTCTTCCTGTGCATATCCCTTGCATATCAATCTAGCTTTATTTCTTGTGACTTCACCATTTTCATTAAATTTATTTTTGAATATCCACTTAGTACCGATAACATTCTTATCTTTAGGTTGGGGTACTAAGGACTAGGTTTTGTTCTTCTCTATTTTCTTTATTTCCTCCTTCATTGCATTAACCCATTCTTCATTCTCTAATGCAACTTTCACATTTTTAGGTTCAAATTCACAAACTAGACATATACCTTCTCTTGTTTTGCTTCTAGTTTGCATTCCAGCATGTCTGTCTCCAATGATTTGTGTCTCAGGATGATGTCTTCTGACAAAACTAGCTAGAAATCGATTTCTCCTTTCTTTCTCATCCTGCTCAGGGTCATTTCCTTGCTCGGTAGCTCCATCTTGTTCATCTGTTTGTGTTTCCTGTTGTCATGTATTGTTTCCCTGCTGACCAGTTGTCATAGCTTGCGGCATCAGTAGATACTCTGGATGTTTAATGTAACTAAATCTACCATAGTCTTCTGGTTCCTTTTTACTTTCCTCTATGTTCTTGTCATCAAACTCATCAACATGAACATTAGTACTTTCAACTATCTTATGTAACCTTATTCAAACATTTATATGCTTTACTTGTAGAGGAATATCCCAAAAATATCCCTTCATCTCCTTTAGAATCAAATTTTCCATTTCTTTCATCTTTCAAAATAAAGCATTTACTTTCAAAAATCCTGAAATAACTTACAGTAAGTTTGTGTCCAAACCATAGCTCATAAGATGTCCAGTTGGTGTCCTTCAGTTGTACTCGGTTAAGAACATACATAGCTGTACTAACAGCTTCCCTCCAATATGTCTGAGCAACATTCTTCTGTATCATCAATGTTCTAGCACAGTCAATTATAGACCTGTTCCTTCTTTCAGCAATTCCATTTTGTTGAGGTTTCCTCAGTGCAGAGACCTGTCTTTTAATTCCATGCTCATAGAAATTAGTAAATTCATCAGAGATAAATTCACTTCCTCTATCAGATCGTAAGCATGTTATATCTTTTCCAGTCTCTTTCTCTACCTTAGCTTTTTACCACTTAAACATTTTAAAGGCTTCAGATTTCTCTTTCAAGAACATAACAATCATTAGTCTAGTATAGTCATAAAAAAAATAATAAAATATCTATCACTAGAACAACTCTAAGTTCTCATAGGACCACATAGGTCGGTATGAACCAACTCAAGTATCTTCTTTGTTGAGTAGTCTTTACTTTTAAAACTAGACTTAGTCATCTTACCTTTTTGACATTCATAGCACATGGCATGATCAGGTTTTGTCAAGTTAGGCAATCCTCTAACTCTTTTCTTTTTGCTAATCTTGATCATGTTGTCAAAGTTCACATGGCATAACTTTTTGTGCCACAACCAAGCATCTTCATCCTTTATTAACAAACAAGAAGATTGATCCATATCAAGATAGAATAGATTACCTCTGGATTGTGTACCAGTTCAGACAAGTCTTCCTTCATCATCATATATCTCCACCTTTTTGCTCTCAAAATCTGGTTGGTGGCCTGAATTGTTCAGCTGAGCTACACTTAACAAATTATAGTTCAATCCATCTACCCAGTATGTATTTTCACATTGTATTCTATCATTGATCATCTATGAACCTTTACCTCTTACCATACAAGGTGCACCATTTCCCATTCTCACAGATCATCCATTATATTCAACAAGATGATCAAACTTCTCTACATCACTAGTCATATGATGTGTACAGCCACTGTTTATGATCCGTTTATCATTTCTTCTTACTTTAGAGATCAGTGTTGTCTCTTCATGTTTCTCTTCTTCCTCTGAGTCATCTTTCATTGTAACAAATACAACTTTTATATCATCATCAGAATCAGATTCAGTTTCAATATCTTTGGCTATGTAACATACATTTTTGCCTTTATCATCTCGATTGTCTCTATTGTTGTGTCGGTAGCCTCTGTTGACTCTTCTCCCATAGATTCCTTCATATCGATCTTTGGATCTATCATCATCTTTCTTTAGAGGACATCTAGCAGTGATGTGACTAACTTATTTATAGTTAAAACATGCCAAAGGTAGCTTACCTCTATACCTTCCTTTTCCTTTGGGAAATCTTCTAGCCATAAGAGCTTCAAGTTCATCAAGTTCATCATTGGTATTACCATCACTATCATAATTCTTACTATTCCTGCTAGACTTTCCAATCTTCAAAGAAGACATGAAAGCAGATTCAACAGAAGGAACAACACTGTTATCAAAGTTGTTTAATTCAAAGGTTGTAAGTTTACCAATCAGAGTGTCAAGAGTAAGGTTGGATGTAGCTCTTGTTTCATGAATTGCAGAGATCTTGATTGCATAAATTGGCAGCAAAGTTTTGAGAATCTTTCTTATCACTGTTTCATCATCAATCACTCCATCAGATGCTCTAATAGCATGTACCACCTCTTTTAGTCTATTTGAGTATTGTACAATGTTCTCACTTTCTTTTATTCTCATATCATCAAATCTACCTCTTAGGTTTCAGCTCGGGCTCTTTTAACATTCAGATCTCCACTGTATATCAGATTTAACTTGTCCCACATCTTCTTAGCAGTATCAAAACCCTTGATGTCTTCAAATTTGGCATCGATACATGTAGCAACAAGTTCCATCATAGTGATATTGTGTTCATGCTTTTCCTTTAGTTGATCAAGAGTTAAGGGACCAATGGGCAGTTGTATGTAGCCATTCTCCATCAAATCTAGTCTAGAATTCCCAATTCCAGATATGTGCAACTTCATCCTAGTTTTCCATACTGCAAAGTTCTCTTTGTTCAGCTTTGGTACTTCCCTCTTATGCATCTTGAGACCTTTGTGCTTAAGTCCTTAAAACTTTGTTCTAAGCAATCGATGCTCTGATACCAATTGTTAGAATAACTGAGAGGGGGGTGAATCAATTATCTAGTGTCCCAAAACAAAATGTATAATTCAAAACAACTTCTTCAATTTCTACTCCTTGGTAAATAATAATTACTTTCACTCTCTGTGCTTTTACCAATTACCAGTCTAATACTATAACAGTTACCAATCAAATCTAACATGTAACATGCAAAGTATGATAACAAAAAAATATCACAATCAACACATAACACAAGAGATTTAACATGGAAACCCTGTAAAGGGAAAAACTACTTGGGACCAGCAACCCAAAATTGTTCACTCTTCTGAAGTGAGGTCGGTTAAGACCCAACCCTGTTAAAGGTTTACAAACACACTATTAGGTGTGACCTTGTTAGAAGAATTTAGACTAAAAGTTATTGTCCAACCAACATTCACTATGTGGTTGACAGGATAACAATGTTCATTCTATGAATGATACATCATAAGACTTTCAGAGTCCACTCGGTTAAGAGATTTTGACTGTATACAATAGTTAAATATGTAACAGTAAATGATCTGCTTTAATAAAACTTCAATTGTAGTTTACAGATCAATATTCAATCCATACAAATCCTTTTGATCTATATTTCACTTCAGATTCAATACTGTATCAACTTACTGTCCATTGGTAATTTCTCTTTGTAGCTCGGTAATTTGTTTTGCAACTTGATTCTTACTTAACCAATATGATCAGAATGCATGAAAACCTTATTCACGTGATATTCCTGCAGTTTCTACTTCTTTCGGCATCATTCCATAATGAAATTCTAGTCTCTTATATAGACGAGTAAATCATTTTCTTCTCCTCCATCAGATTTTTCCGCTTAGCCACATTCATAGATTTTACCACTTCAAACTTTCTCGACTGATGTGTCAATAACATGTTTCAATCTGCTCCATTAGATCTTCCTCTAATTTTGTTAGCCATTGATCTTCATAACAAACATTATCTGTTATCACTGAAACTGAGGTACTTTATAGCTCATCAATCCTATCAGCTAAACTAATCATTTAGTTCATTATGTTCTGCTCGATTAACTAAAAAATGCATCGGTGAACATTGCTTGGTTAATACTTCAATCGGTATACACTACACTCCATCGGTGTATACTAGAAATGTTTCATTTACCGACAACACTGCTTTATGTCTTTCAGCTCTATACTTCATCATAGATGAATGCAACATAATAAAGTCAATATCATCGAGTCATAGACTCATCAACAAGTTACTCAATGTGTTCCTTATCCTCATCTATCATGTACATCTTTCCCCATGTAGATTTCTCTATTCTTCATCTCTTTCACCTTTCTTAAGATGTCTCAGTATAGTAACTTAAAAGATAAGTGTTGTCAAACTAGTTGACATCAATGAGAACATAATATTGATTTAATCATATTACATATCTAATCAGCAACTCCTCAGTGATCTTTAATCATAGATTCTTCGATCAGATTCCAAATCAGTTATAGTCCAACACTTAGCATTTGGAATGCTCAATGACCCGCGAGCTTTGAGACCTAGGGTATCATTGCTATTACCTTCAAGGCATTGTGTGAAGTGTTTGATCTCTCTTCATTTGTTTTTCTATTGATATTCACTATGGGTGTACTCCCCGTTTATAATCATTTCATGAGGAAATGTCTTGATGGCTCACAGGCTACAAGCTAGGGCATGATACATTGTTCATGAGCTCACTATTTAATACTAACATTGTTTACATGTTTTCATTTGGAATGCTTGATGACCTGTGAGCTTTGAGAGATAGGGCATCATTGCTATTACCTTCAAGGCATTGTGTGAATTGTTTGATCTCTCTTTATTTGTTTTGCTATTGATATTCACTATGTGTGTACTCCCATTTATGATCATGTTATGAGGAAATGTCTTGATGGCTCATGGGTTGCAAGCTAGGGCATGATACATTGTTCACAAGCTCACTGTTTAATACTGGCATTGTTTACATCTTTTAATTTGGAATGCTTGATGACCTATGAGCTTTGAGAGCTAGGGCATCATTTCTATTACCTTCAAGGCATTGTGTGAAGTGTTTGATCTCTCTTTATTTGTTTTGGTGTTTATATTCACTATTTGGTACTCCTCATTTATGATAATTTCATTAGGAAATGTCTTGATGGCTCACGGGCTGCAAGCTAGGGCATCATACATTGTTCATGAGCTCACTATTTAATACTGACATTGTTCATGAGCTCACTGTTTAATATCTAGCCAGGCTATGTAAATGGTACCGGGCCAACCCAATCAGCCCAACAAAATGTGTCATGTTTATCTTTGTCAAATACACATGTTCACCATTTTGTTCTTGTTCTTCACACAAATATTGCATCAAAAGTAATTGTAAACAATTATTCAAAGAAAAAAGAAACAACTACAATAGATCAGACCCCAAAAGAATACAATCAACTACAATAGCTCATAGTATCAATGAAATAAAAAGTGTATAAAATAATATATGGTGCACAACAACAACACGCATGCAATGAGAACAATAACATTAAATGATAAAATTCAAAACTCTTAGTTTTTATTCAAATCTATTCAAAACTCCTATCAGCTCATTGTCCAATAGTTAAACTAAACTATGACTTCAAAGGAGGAATTATGAAATATAGTTCTAGGTAGTTATCTCTTCTATAATGAAAATGGTATTAGGCCAACCCAATCAGCCCAACAAAATGTATCATGTTTATCTTTGTCAAATACACTCGTTTACCATTTTGTTCTTTTTCTTCACACAAATATTGCATCAAAAGTAATTGTAAACAATGATTCAAAGAAAAAAGAAACAACTATAATAAATCAGACCCCAAAAGAATACAGTCAACTACAATAGACCACAGGCTCAATGAAATAAATAGTGTATAAAATAATATATGGTGCACAACAACAACAAGCATGCAATGATAGCAATAACATTGCATGATAAAATTCAATACTCTTAGTTTTTATTCACATTGCACGTGCATAATTGTAGATGGGGATCAGTAATAGGGTGCCAGACATTGCTTAGATCCTTTGGATCTAACCCCATCTTTTCCTTCCTTGCAGGTTTTGGATCATACAAGAGCATACTGGACTGAACCCCAGGTCAACACTTCATTACTTCAGGCAATGTCTGGTACCTTCATTATTTATGTTCATCCACTTATGTATGTTTGCATTCATTCATATTCTTCTAAAAGTTAATCTTTATGAGCTCAAATTCAAAATTGTATGTGTATTATTTTATTATTGATGTCCCTATTTGATCTAATAGCATCAATATAACAAATAGAGCACCGACCAATCAAATAGGGACATGAGGTGCCCAAATAGTGAGCTCATAAAACAATATATTTAGTCTTAATAAAATCTTATAAAACAACATATATTGTGTGAAGTGTTTGATCTCTCTTTATTTGTTTTGGTGTTGATAGTCACTATGTGGTACACCTTGTTTATGATCATTTCATGAGGAAATATCTTGATGGCTCACAGGCTGCAAGCTAGGGCATCATACATTGTTCATGAGCTCACTGTTTAATACTAGCATTGGTTACATCTTTTCATTTGGAATGCTTGATGACCCATGAGCTTTAAGAGCTAGGGCATCATTTCTATTACCTTCAAGGCATTGTGTGAAGTGTTTGATCTCTCTTTATTTGTTTTGTTGTTAATATTCACTATGTGGTACCCCCATTTATGATCATTTCATGAGGAAATGTCTTCATGTCTTGCGGGCTACAAGCTAGGGCATGATGCATTGTTTATGAGATAACTGTTTGAGCACCTCATGTCTATGTATATACTTCAAAGGAGGAATTATGAAATATAGTTGTATGTAGTTATCTCTTCTATAATGATGGAGGAGTGAAAGGTAATGATGAATAAGGTTGCTGCTATTAGATCATATATTAACACACTTATTATTTTGAATTTGAGCTGAGACATCATGCAATGTTATTGTTGTCATTGCATGCTTGCTGTTTTTGTGTACCATATATTGTTTTATACACTATTTATTTCATTGAGACTGTGAGCTTGGTTTTTCTTTCAGAAGTGTATGGCTTGACTATGCACATGCATAATTGTAGATGAGGATCAATAATAGGATGCCATTCATTGCTTAGATATTTTTTGGTTTCCTACAAAGCTTTTGGTGAAATCTATCAGAAAATGAGAAGCTATGAGAAGGTGACATGAAGCTAATGAAAGGAGGCATCTCCAATTTGTTTTGTAGATATACACATTAAGGATCATGGTAGATAATACAAGGGAATTCGGTCAAAATAGGGAGACAATCGCTAGATTGTTGTCTAACCTTCAAAGAGAAGTTGATGACAAATGTTATTGTCCATGCAAGAGTTGTAACAGCTTAAAGACAAGAAGAATCAAAATTAAAAAAACAAAGAGACATTGTAGGGAGAATGGTCACAGGGAAGGGGGGTTTTATTATAATCCAATGGTAAGTTGTTTGTTATATTGTGTTCACAATTAATATACATATGAACCATGGAAAGAGGTTTGATTATCATCATTTTTATATAGGTCGATCTACCCAGTGTGAATATAGAGGAACATGGAGGTGTGAGTATTGAAGTTGAAGATCATGATCCCGTGGAAGGTGATGATCATGCACCATAAAAAACATTTGAAGATGATGGTATGAATGCATTGATCATTGACATATTTGGTACTAGTGCTGCTAGTGCTATTGCTGCTAGTGATGACGATGATTATGATGAGGATGACATTGATGATGTCCATGATATACCTCTACTTGAGAAGGTAGACATGACCCTTTACGAAGGCTCCTAAACTACTCTTCTCTCTATTGTATCATTGTTGGTGAATGGTTTATCCAACATAGCAATGTCACATATGCTAAGGTTTGTCTTATATGTTATTATAGTCTATAAAAGGTGAAACATGTACCATTAAGATTATTTATAGTGATGACTTATATTATTTGTTGCAAATTGATAGGTGACTTTCTGTTACCACCATCAAATGTTCTCCCTTGCTCATACTGAGAATTATGTGCCACTATGAAACATATTGGAATGGAGTATCAAACAATAAATGCTTGTCCTAAAGATCATATTATTTATTGTAAAGAACATGAAAATGCAACAGAATGCCCTAAATGCCATACGAGTAGATATCGAGATGATCAAGTGCAATAGCTTGGCACAATTTATGGATTACCATGCATGTAGTAGGAGTCAAGATGACATTATTTGAATGCTTGCGGATGGTTCATCATTTATGGACATAGAGGAAAAGTGGCCACACTTTAAAGAGGAACCTCAAAATCTTAGGCTTTCTTTGGCAACAGACAATGTCAATCTACATGGAGAGATGAGATCTATTTGCTCAGTTTGGCCTATTTTTGTTATAAACAATAGACTTCCTCCATGGATGTCAATAAAGAGGGAGCACATTATGTTGGAAATGATTGTTCCAGGTATCTTATTATTTTATAGTTATCTACATGTAATTATAAGTCTTAGAGTGAAATGGTCATAATAATTATCTGATGTTGTTGTTAATTCAACTAGGTAAGTACCAAGTGAAAGATATGAATGTATATATTGCACCTCTTATTGACGAGTTGTTGATGTTATGGAATGGTTTTACTATGTATGACATCTCCCGACCAATTGGACAAATAGAATTTCAATTCCATGCAATGCTTGTGTGGACAATTCAAGATGCTCCAGGGTTGACACATTTCTGTGGTATGTTATGGTGAATTCTAGTTCTATGGGATAATTCAAATTCTAAAAATATACATATTTAATCCAATTTTATCGTTATCTTGTAGGTCTTCAAACAAAGGGAAAATTTGCATGTCCAATGTGTGGTCCAAAGATGGAATCTCGTTATTCCAAAAGTTTAAGAAAATAGGTGTTTGATGACTATAGGCAGTTCCTCCCCAGAAATCATAAGTATCAAAGTGCAAAAAGTCATCTTTTCAATGGGAAAGAAGAGACTACATCAAATCTTCGAAGAATGACACCTCACCTATGGTAGTTGGAATATAATAGAATTCAAGGTAATATTATTGCACGTAATGGTCGATGCTTGAAAATTATATATTTTGATTATGTTTTGTTGGCTAATTATGTAGTTGATGATCTTGAAAGTCATGAAGGCATCACCGACCATCTTCCAAAGGGACTAAAATGTTATCCCAGAGAATTTAGTAGGCTTCCCTACTATGAGCATCTACAAATTGTGCATTTGTTTGATACTATGCATATTGGAAAGAATGTAATAGAGACGTTGTGGAAAATATTGGACAGAAGGCATGACAAAGACAAACTCAGAAAAATTTGTAGTGACACCTTCCATCCAATATTTTTAGAGATGTTATTGTAGTAACAAAGCAACAAAGTAGTGCCATAAAATAAGTGATCTGAAAAATTCAATTTCCTACAGGATTTTTTGTGGATATAAGCAATCTTATATCAAAGAAAAATGATTTTGGGTCAGGGATGAAAATACATGATTGACATACCTTCATCAAGGTAAGTCATAGTCTTTTGTATTTACAATATATTTGTGTAATTGCATTCAATTTTCATTGTATGAAATGATCAATTGACAATTGTTGCAGTATTTTCTACCCCTATCTCTCCCAGAAAACTTTGACAATAATATCAAACAAGTGATATATGATCTTGGAAAATACATGAGGTAAGCAGTGATATTTGTTCAATATATCAAACAAGTAATATATTGTAAAATCTCATCTTTATATATTTATGTCTTGAATTCCTTGTAGGTGGTTGTCATCTAAACAAATCCATAAAGAAGATATAAAATATTGGAAGAAAATAATTTGTTGATTAATGTGTGAAATGCAAAAGTGTTTACGTCCATCTTTTTTCAATGCACAAGAACACTACCTCATACACCAAGTTGAGGAGATTGAATTGTGTGGACCGGCACATGCTAGGTCAATGTGGATGGTTGAGAGACACTTGAAATTTTTGAAGGGTTTGGTATTACAAAGAGCACATCCTGAGGGTTCTATGGTTGAGGGATATATGGTATACCATATGATGGTGTACATTACTCAATATCTTCCTAATCTTGCAGCAAAGACCCATATAGATTGCATTTGGCATCTCGACTCAATTAAAAAATTTGAAGGGGAGTACTTGGTGGGCAATGGTAGATTTAGGATACTAAAAGGTAATAAATTATGAGATATTATTGTAGTAAATTAATTCTTAATCTTCAAAATAAATCTGTTGTAAGTCATCTATTTACTTTTGTATAGCTGCTAAAGAGTGGGATGCAATACATTTGTTTATTGCAAACAATCAAGATTGGATGAGAGCATGGATTGAACGATGTCAACATGATGGTCATAGATTAACATGGGAATCTGTGTCTTCATTGGTTATACAAGCTCATCGCAATGGAGATCCCAATGTTACACAAAAGGAAATAGATTTAGCATATGGTTTAAGAGATCACCAAGTACTTATAAATTTGTTAATTAATCAATCGTATGTTTTTCAACTTGTGATGCAATCATTTATACATTTTTGACATTATTGTAGGTGAAACACCACGAGGCTATGTTTTGTAATGGTTATAAATTTCACATCAAAAAGTTGGATGACACAAAGAGAACTTGTGATTCTGGGATAAGTGCAGTGGTCTAGGTGACTAATATTTCATCTAGAAATGACTTACATCCTTGAGAGTTGCACAATCAATACTATGGTATTTTGGTTGATATACTTGACTGCAGCTTCAATTCCTTCAAATTAGTTCTCTTCATTCCGTAATGGTACAGACTACGACTCAATAAAAATGATCCTGATAGAACTGTTATTGAACATGACAATAGATTTTCAATGATTAATACAAGGTTGTTTGAGCTAGTTGGAGAAGAGCCCTATGTTCTTCCAAGCCAATGTGAGCAAGTATTTTACTCAGAGGTTCCACATAGACTAGGTTGGTCATTTGTTGTTAGACATGATCAGAGAGGAAGACTGATAAAGTATAATGCGATGGAAGAAGATACCGAGGAAGATGAAGAAGTGGAAGATGATGTAGAACCAGATCACGATCAAGAGCTAGTCGAAGAAGAATATGAAGAAGAAGATGATGATGATGCTACTATTGATGATGATGATGATGATATTGATGAGGATGATGCTACTACTAATGATGATGATGATGAGGATGATGATGTTGATGATGCTGATGGTGATGATGACAATGACAACAATAGTGGTGGTGGTGATATCGTTGACGACGATGATCTTGATGATGAGATGGATGAAGAAGAATATCAATGACATGAATGAAATGTACAATTATGCCAAATGTTTGGCATGTACTAATGATTTTTTTATATGTACTACTCTTATTCACCTTGTTTTATATGTCCTACTTATATATCTTTGATCTTTTGTTAAGAGAAATTTCATTCTAAAAGAGTGTATTTAATCTGTATATGCTTAAACAACCTCACTAGTTAAGACTATTCTCATTTGTAGTGGGCATGACAAGAATCAAATCACTTGAAAGACACTAGTATTTAGACATGCACGAAGTAGTGACATGATTAAGAAAATTACCTTTTTTTAAAATTGCATGGTTTTCTTTAGTTTGTCATTTTGTTTTGAGTGTCTAGTGATTTAAACCAAAGACTTCGACTTAGCCAAAAAATGTACAAGTCTACATTAGTATGTTTCTTTTTATTGTAATTATAATTAGTATGAATGAACAAAATAATGACAATGCAATATTTGTGATAATGTAATATTTGTCGAAATAGCATCGATGACTTCAGTCAATGTGCCTATGTGTCAATGTGGTGTTGGCCCATGCATGTTGAAGATGTCACGCACAACAAGTAATCCTGTGCATCAATTTTGGGTTTGCTCAAATAGGAAAAAGGTCTGGATACTGTAATACCCCAAAAATGGGCAATAGGTTCATTAACCTCCTACATCTTCAAATCAACTGAAATTGATACAAAATTCCTAACCTAAGGCACATCTTCACATCAAAATCCTAATTGATTTTATCCTAATTCTACATCGGAGAATATTCCTAGAAATATTCTTAATTTATCCTAATTATCTTTAATTTAATTATTATTTTGTGATAAATCATATTTATCCTAAAGTTTGATTAATTGAATATTCTGAATATTTAATTAATTAGATTAATACTGCCACTTAATTATTTAATTAGATTTAATTATATGTATTCCTAATTAATATTGTTTTTATTTTGACAATAAATCAAAATTCCTACAAACAATCAATTCAATATTTATTTAATTGATTTAAAATAAAAGTTGTCAAATTTAATGATTTAATTGGAATAAAGTTTGATTTAATAATTGATTAACCCATAAATCAATTGTTTTAATTCAAAATCAGTTAAGTGGAAAATAAATCACTTTATTTATTAAATTAATTCATATTAAAACATGCACAATCAAAAAAAGTAGTCAACTTTAAAAAAACTTTAAATCAACTTTCAATTTCGATTTGTTAACTTTCTAAACTCAACATCTGATGGTGAGTTGAAAAAGAGAACTAAAGTTCTATTTTGAGATAAAATCTGCTTTTGCATGATTTTATGAGTTTATTTATTCTTAATTTCCTGTTAACTCAAAAATCAACCTGAGTTTATCAAGAGTGATTTATGGCTTTTCTCAATGCATCCTCAAAGCCCTGGATTTCTATAAAATCAAGGCTCAGCTCTTCACAAAGGTCTGCACAATTTTTAGCTGGCAATGAACACCTCAAAATTGCATCCTCACTCTAGCGAATTTACAACTGAAGAACAAAGATTTTGCGATAGGTAATTTTGTGAGATCAATTCATAGTTTTTCATAGCTTTGCATATCAATTCATATAATTCTTAGATTAATTTGCATATCATTTTAATTTCATTCTAGATTAATTTCATACAGTTTTTCAATTTATTGCACAAAAAATACAAAAATATAGAATAATCTGCATTCATTTCATATCCATCTTTTGCATTCAAATCCTTCGTTTATGTGTTGCATTGTCACTGATCTCGATTTCAATCTGAGAACATCATACTCGCACCTACTAGAAGGCAGTAAATCATGTGGTTAGCATAGTTTCAATTACTTGTAGATTTCGGTTTTTGCTAACCTCTAATGTTTTACTAAAGTGTTGTGTCTACAGTTTGGTACAAAATTCACACACACAGATACATAATTATATTTTATGTTTAAAAATAATGTGACAACTAATCATTTTATGAAGAACTGATGTACATTTGGTATTGTCAGGGAAATACTAGATGTCAATAATTTCGGTGGATCGATCAAACCAAATTTATATCTACCCCATCTACATCTAAACCTGATGTAGGAAATGAGTGCAACTTGTGCAAGGCTCGAGATGTAGCTAGTACCGCCAAGATTGCTTCAATGGAGAAAGAAGAAATCATATTTCTGTAATGCCTTCTTTGTGTAATTTGTGCACTACTTTATTGGGACCATATGCGTAAATGTGGTTAACAGAGGGCTATTGTAGATACTAATTTTTTTTCTAAAATTTCTAGTAGATACACATAAAGAACATGCACATGAACATGACAAATGAGAAACATAAATGTAGATATCACCAACAGCTGACAAACATAAATGTAGGCATCATAATCAAAAAAATTTGGAGACACAACATAATTGAATGGTATACCCAGACGATGCAACACAACTATATATCACCCCTCTGGTTCCAAGTTTACACTGCGGTAAAAAAAAATCCATAGATAAAAAATAAATTTAGAGAGCAGAGGAGAGCGAGAACGACCAAAGTAATACAGGTCCCTATATTATTTTGGTTGTTATCGCTCTCCTCCTGCGCTCTCTAAATTAATTCTTTATGTTTGGGTTTTATTTACGTAGTGTAGACAAGGAACTGGAGGAGTAGTTGTGTTGCATCATCTAGGTATACCACTCAATTATGTTGTGTTTCCATAAAATTGTGACCATGATGCCTACATTTATGTTTCTCAGCTGTTGTTTCCTAGGACCCCCTATGACCCTTTACGACCCTTTACTATCCCTAAGAATACATCTTAGAGATCTTAAAATGTTGTAAAGGGTCATAAGAGGCTCCTAGGAGGGGTCAGATGAGCTTCCACCTTCATGTGGTTGGCCCTGATAAGTAGAGAATGTTAAACTATTCTCAAAACAAAGAGAAGGTCAATAATTTAAGATCTCAATCCACATAGGACAAATATATATCGATCCATCTCAATGGCTACCAAATCAACATATCTCTATCAAGAACCCAGTTGCAAAGAAACACCATAGACCACACCACGAACCCGCACATCAAATTCAAAGCAAAAATATCTAGAAGTTGCTCGAATCAGATTCGAATGCAATCAGGTTTGCATATATCCCATGAACACATCATGAAGAATGCATATCTGATCACCGCACTAGCTTCTTGTGCTGGAGTAGTCGCTATCACAAGTCTTGATTCAGTAGGATCCATTCCAAATCCAAGTCTCTAGACTCAACTCAATAATCCATGAGCTGCTACCGAATCTACTGCAAAGTTATCTCTGAATTGTGCTAGAGCAGTCATTGTCACAAGTATTGATTCGTTAGGATCCATTCCAATTCCAAGTCTCTAGACTCGACTCAATAATCCATGAGCTGCTACCAAATCTACTATAAAGGTATCTCTGAATGATCCATAACCAAATAACAAGCAAGAACCAAATCTACAAGAACACCATTATGAATCCATACCAACTCGATTGACAAATATATATATATATATATATATTTTTAAAAACTCATTGTCATCATAACTATGACAGCTTTAAAACAACAATGGTTTTTCATCACAAACATCCAACATCCATCTGTCACATTAGCAACATCATTGTCATAAAATAACCATAAATGACAGATATTTGTTGTAAATGTCCAACGCATGTCCATCGCATGTATAGCATAGTCATCGTTACAAACCACAAATGATGGATATGTGTATTAAACTTCTGATGGATATTCATTGCATTAAAAGCATTTCCTTTGGCAAACATGCTACAAATGACAGCTACCCATCAGATGATTCTAACGGGTCATCATCGTTTGTTATTTATTACGATAGGTAGGCATCCTAATTGTGATGGCCACAAGTAGGTCTGATGGTAGGCTCGCTATGATGGCACCCTCTTTTAGCGATGACCAAGGTTGTTGGAATTACAATGCCTAGCAGAACTGTTAATATTTTTTACTACAAAACTGCAATGTCGGGTGGTGTCACTTAATCGATAGTTTACTGTCTAAATTTGGATGTTTGACCATTAGAAAAAGGTCTCAAATGTACTAGTGAGCACTTTTGAAAATTAGGTCAAAAGATATATAAGGCCCGAAGGGGTCATTTTCAATTCATTATTCACTTTTGTCTTCTAGCAAATTTGAGAGCTCTGAGAGAGATGGAGAGCGTGCTAGTGCATTTGTATCATTTTGAGCACTCCCAATGACACAACCGGCCACCAGAGTATGACGCACCTATAAGTAGTCAATAAACCATCTTGTATTTCAAATTTTTAATGCTTTCTAGGAGATTTAGGTTAGATTTTAAGGAATTTTTAGGATTAGTTCATCCAATGTCATGCGAGGAAATAGTTTCCTCGTGCTGGCCTCATTTGCCTCTCGCACGAGAGAATGGTTTCCTTGCATAGGTTAGGGCTTCCTCACACAAGGCATCTCTATGAGCTCACGTGAGATGCACAATGATGTCGTGCGAGATTTCATCCCCAATGATGGACTCTTGCATGAGCAGAGATCCTGTCTCACATGGAGGAACAGTTTCCTCACATGGGAATCTGCTGTAACTTTTTAGAGTTTGTGTCCAATTTTTGTAAAATGAGCCAATTAGAGTTCCCAAGGGTCATGTTTAGGATATATGCATAGTTCTAGTTTTTGTTATTGCTTTGAAAAAAAACATCATGATTGAGATACTGATCAAATGTCATCACTTGCTTTGCAGGTCGACTTCCCAAATATTATGTTTGGGTCTCACCACCCAGTTATCGGTGGGTTAGTACAGAGGTTGAGTGATGCTGAGGGTGCCCACATTGATTGGCTGAGATTATCTTATCTACATGATCTGCCTAACATTTAGGTGAATCACGGACTACTAGTTGCATTGGTTGAGCATTTCCACTCCGAGATGAACACCTTCCACTTGCTGATGGGGGAGATGACCATCACCCCTAAGGATATATATAGGATTCTGAGGATACCATTCCATAGGGCCCGTATGGAGTATGAGATTCAGTTGAGAGTGGGCACACTGGCATTGAGGGCCATCTTTCAGGATGAGCTGGTGATGGGTTGAGCCATCGTGTGGGAGGACTTGATCAGTAGGTATGGAGCTGGTCACAGATTAGTAGTGGTTCTAGCCATATTCATGAGTTGTTACCTGGTACCAGACTGAGGACAACATAGATTAGAGTGTGGCTGGGGGTGCATGCTACAACAAATGCTGGATAGGCCAACTATGAGGTTTAGATGGGTTGAGTGCATGCTCACGTAGATGTACCATGAGATGCATGAGATCATGAATCAGAGTGCATGGATCATGGCTGTAGGTTTCTTCATCTTACAGATATGGGCCTGGGATCATCTCCCCATATGTAGGCTAGTCTTTCATGATACTTGGTAGCCCTTAGAGCCATATATATATAGGTATGCAGGTCCTATGACCCAGCCAACGCTAGGTGAGACAAAGCAGCGGTGAGGGAAGCTAGATGACATGGTTGTAGTCATATAAAGACCATGGGTAGCTACAGAGATATGGGATGATGCTAGGTAGGAGCTTTGCAACATGTTCTTCTAATGTCCTTTGATCAGGCACACCATTAGTATCATCGAGCACTTCCCACTCAAATAGGTCCTACAACAGTTTGGGAGACCTCAGGATGTCTCCCAGGAGTACTGCACCTTTACCCGATTCATCGATGAGATGAAGAAGGGCTAGCAGCTAAGACTAGACTAGGGTAGGTGCATGATTGAGGGATGAATACCACCAGCTAGGTGAGATTACATGGTAGATGTGACCAAAGCAAGGATGACACCTGTATACAGGCATTGTATCTTGGCACATTCATACCCTAGGTTCATAGATCATGTTGGCATGGGCCAATGAGCAAAGAAAGCACAATAGTAGCCTCTGTAGTAGTAGGTACTGACACAGTAGTAGATACCAGCATAGCAGTAGCCTGCACAAGAGTGGGTTTCTCAATAGTAGTAGTAGAGTGTTTTGCGACCGAGGAGTGGGTAGAACCCCAGTCCTCTAAGATAGATGGGGTTAGATGCAAGCATTGGTGGCAATGAGACCTAGGATAGGTCCACCAAGTAGAGGACAGGAGACACCTCTCAATAGAAGCCTCCTAAAAAGGGGGCACATGGTGAGGATATAGACATGTAGGATCCACCTGCAAGAGAGAAGGTGCCATAGTTGTATGAGGGTCTTAGGAAAAGCCAAGAGAGGATTAGGTACGTGTAGCAGGAGTAGGATGATATCCATACATAGGTCATCATGCAAGAGACCCAAGTAGCAAAGCAGGATTGAGAGATCAGAGGGCTCTAGGAGGCACTGGCTAGGGCAAAGCTTGAGGTGAGATATGAGGCTACACAATCAGCCTATTATTATGTAGCTTATGTTGGGGTAGTGCCAGATTTAGCAGAGCAGGTTCCATCATTTTCAAAGTATGCTAGGACATAGGCCATTCCATAGGGACCACCACTACAGGAACCTCCAAAGGCACCTCCATAGGTACCATTGCAGGCACTACCATAGGGACCACCACCTCCACCTCCACCAAGGCAGAGTTAGGTCCAGGGTATATGATATACATTGATGTATTTTGCCCCATTTTTGATAGATTGTGTTTGAGTAGCACCATTCTTTTGATTGTACTAACATTGATCGATTAATATAAATATGAGCCCTACTTTTGATATCATCGTACTTGTGTATATATATTGCTTTTATGTTGATATTTATGAGATGTTTCCAATATGATTAGATGTATGGATTAGATATGAGATGCACATGATTCCTTTGTGTATATGCAAATGAATATGCACATGTTTGATTTTATATATGAGTATGCAATGTGAAATACAATGATAGATGGTAGATGAATACATGCAATGTATGATTTGATTTATGCTTATAATGAATCCACATGTATATGAATATGTAAATGTAGAATGTATGCACATGAGTTTATGGATGTAATGAAAATGCAATGGAAATGGTACTAATCATCTCATACAGGATGCCACAATACATGACAGGTACTAACCAAAAGAATGTTTGAAGATCGAGAGTGAGGATCAAACACTTGTGCAACCAAGATGAACTCAGGACTGAAGATGAGACCCTATGATGAATAGATCCAAAAGAAGACAATAAAGAGAGCACCAAAACACTATCTCAATGCAAGCCTAAGCTAAATGCAAACCCTATGATTTGGTTGTTAGACCCATTTTATTATCATGGTAGAGTTTTTAGCAATAGATGCTCGTAAGATGTCATACAACCCTCACCAACATTGCAATCATGAGTTGATGAATATGACATTAGTCTTAGATTATTCAGAATGAGGTGTAAGCATTAAGGCACAAGAAGCTAGAATGACCTGAACACCTATTCCTTTTGATTTAGCAAGTTAACATAAGCATCAAAAAATAGTTTCTAGAATGATAGGAATGTTGCTTGTGTACAAACAGACCAGACATGTGAGAGTTTCTTCCTTTTGCTAAGTGAATGATAAGCATATCAAGGTGCTCGCAATGACCCTTATGTTCACTTCGCAGGACAAGCGTTTGCAATTTCACTTGTAGCAAAAGGAAGTCACTCAAACAAACAAGGAGAAGATCCAACCTCACCAAAGTTAAATATAAAAGGAGTCGAGGTACACATGGCCATCCAACATGAGATGGAGGCTCTCATAGTGGACACCCTTCTTATGTAGATTCATTGGATCATTGGAACTAAACCAACAAATAGAAAGCAAAGGAAAGACCATGCACCCCAATCTTTTCTTCTCTCGGTCAAGAAAGATGTCTTAGAGTTTCTCAAGGAGGAATGATGAAGTGAAAAGACAAACACAAAAAAAAAAACCTCAGCATGCTTTAGAGAATTACAAAGTTAGTTTTTAGTTTTAGTTTAAGTGGATTGATGCCAAATCAAAAATATACAACATTTGAAGTCTCAATAGGACAGTGATAGTAGGAAGACATAGTGAGGATCATTGGTGACTATTGCAAGAGATGATGTCTCAAGGAGATATTAGAGTGCTAACCAAGTATCAGTAGGACGATGCAGTGAGAACCATTGGTGACCAATACAAGGAAGATTCTCAAGGAGAGAGATCTAAGAGCGAACAAAACATTAGCAAGAAGACATAGTGAGAATCACTAGTGACTGATGTACAAGAGATCCCAAAAGAGAGGGATTCAAACGAGAGCTAGGTATCAGTAGGCAAGCACAGTGAGAACCACTGGTGACCGATACGAGAGATTCTCAAGGAGATAAATCTCAAAAGTAGCTAGGCATCAGTAGGAAGACACAGTGAGAACCACTAGTGACTGATGCAAGGAAAATACTCCAAAAATGATAGGACAAAGCCCCCCTAGACTAGGAATGTGCCCCCAAGTGTGACCAGTTTCAATCCATGTAGAGTCAAGAAAAATCTTGAAGATAACTAAGAGCAAGTGCATGAGCTAGCAAACTAAAGCAAAAAACAAACTAAAGTAGGAAATAGGAAAGCAAACTAAAGTGGGAAAGCAAGAGCCAAGTGGTGTTGCAATAGGTATAGCGTTAGGGAACAAGAGGTGCCTGTTTACCAGGTTTTCACCATCTTGGCAGAGATTCTATTTTTGGTACCATGACGCCTGTTTGCTAGGTTTTCATCAATGGCACATTTTTTTCTTTTTCAATTTTTTTGTATATTTGAATTTTCACTTTTTTTTTTGTATTTTTCAATTTTTCAATTTTTTTATTATTATCAAGGTGCCTGTTTACTAGGTTTTCACCAGGATAATGGATACATCAAAGCACCTGTTTACCAAGTTTTCACTAAATGATCATTTTTTCATGACATTTTATTATTTTTTCAGTTGTAGAACCACTTTAGCTACAGAGCATTGATCGATTCTTTGAGTTGTTCTCCTTTAGTAGTAGATAGTTGGTATGCACTAGACCCAAATGTTGCAGTGATAATGTATGGGCCAAGCTAGTTTGGTTCAAACTTTCCCTTCTATATCCACTACTATTGATTCTTGGGGTTCTCTCTCAGGACAAGATCACCCACTTGGAATTCCATTGGTCTGAATTTCTTATTGTAGCTCTTAGACATTCTCTTCTAGTATGCTCTTAGATGATAGAATGCCACTTTCTGACGTTCATCCAATAACTCTAGCTCTTATAGCTGAGATATTCTAATGTCTTCATCAGTAATGAGGTTCTTTAGAGAGACTCACAATGTAGGAATCTCTACCTCAATAGGCAACACAACATCTACATCATAGACTAAGGCAAAGGGTGTAGCCCCTATTGGTGTTTGAATGCTTGTTCTATAGGCCCATAAAGCTGGATTAATCTGGAGGTGCCAATCTCTACCAGATTTGTGAACTATTCTATGTAGGATCTTGACGATTATCTTGTTGGAAGCTTTTTCCTATCCATTACCCTGGGGATAATAGATTGAGGACCAATGCTGAATGATTCTAAACTTAGTAAATAATTCCTCTAAATCCTTGTTCTTGAATTTCCCCCCATTATCAGTAATTATTGAGGAGGGTACACCATATCTACAAATGATGTAATTTGGTATGAACCTTGCTAGAAATTTTCCATCAGCTATGGCCAGAGGGACCACCTCAACCCATTTAGCAAAATAATCTATAGCTATGATAATGAACTTGTGTCCTCTTGAGAAAGATGAATGTATTTGACCCACCAAATCAAAGGCCCATTTCTGAAATGGCCAAAAACTAATGAAGGGAATGAGCTCCTTGGTAGGAGCGTGGATCAAATTTCCTTGTAATTGGAACTTCTTGCAAGATTTAGCATATTGTATAGGTTCTTTTTCCATCTCTATCTAGTAGTAACTAGCTCTAATAAGTTTATGAGCTAATGTCAGACAGCTTGAATGAGAACCACAGATGCCTTCATGCACCTCAGCTAATGCACGTTTGGACTCACCGGGCTCTAGACACCTAAGGAGGGTGCCGTCTAGACCTTTCCTATATAAGTTGTTGGCTACAATGACATATCATGAAGCACTGTGGATTAGGTGACATTTTTCATTTCAGGTATAAGTGTCTGGAATAATTTGGTCCCAGAGGTAGGAGTAAATATGATGGTAGTGAGATGAATCATATCCAATGACTGAATATATCATCTTGGATTCAAGGGTATTGTAGGCTAGGTAGTGTAATGTCTCCACTAGGAATTCATGTCTGAAGTCATTTTCTAGCATCTATAGCATGGAGGCAAGGGTAGCCATGGCATCAGCTACTTTATTATCTTCTCTTGGAATCTGCTGGAAGGTAATGTGTGCAAAGTATTTTCTCAGATCATCCACCATCCATTTATAAGGCACCAACTTTTCATCTTTTGTTTGATAGATATCGTTAATATGATTGATGACCAATTGTGAGTCTCCAAAGACCTTAAGTTCATCCACACACCACTCAATAGCTATCTTCATACCATTGATTAAAGCTTCATATTCAATGATGTTATTTGTGCAGAGGAACAACATCTTATATACCTTTGGTAAAATGTATCTCTTTGGTGTGACAAATAGTATTCCAGCACCCGACCCCTGCTAGGTAAATGAGCCATCAAAGAACATATTCCACATTTGATGTGTAAGAAGCATTATAGACTCATCTAGAAATTCAGTTTTCAATGGTTGATGATCCTGAGAAGAGCTTTTGCCATTTGATCCACAATAGCTTGTCCTTTAATAGAACTTCACTCTACATACTCAATGTCAAACTCACTGAGTATCATGACCCATTTTGCCAGTCTGCATGTGAGGGAAGCTTTGCTGAGTGAGTATTTTAATGGATCAATTTTAGCAATAAGTCTTGTAGTGTGAGCAAGCATATAGTGTCATAATTTCAATGAAGCAAACACCACTGCTAGACAAGCCTTTTCAATGATTGAATAGTTCATCTCATAAGAGACCAGAGTTTTGCTGATGTAATAAATGGCTCTCTCCTTGTTATTTTAATCTTCTTGAGCCAACAGAACATCCAGAGATGTGTTTGTAGCTGAAATATAAAGGATGAGTGGCTTCCCATGAATACGAGGCATCAAGATTGGTGGATTTGCAAGATATTGTTTGATTTGAGTGAGCCCTTTGTCACATTCTTCATTCCACTCATAAGTCACACCTTTATGTAGATTTTTGGTGAATGGCTATGACTTATCGGCCAGTTGTGCAATGAAGTTCCAAATAGATTGTACTATACCTTGAAGTCCTCTCATCTGACTGATGTTCTTTGGTGGAGGCATCTCCATGATAGCTTGAACTTTCTCAGGATCTATCTCTATGCCTTTAGCAAATATGATATAACCCAACAATTTGCCAGAAGTGACACCAAATGCACACTTTTTCAGATTGAGTCTGAGACTGAATTTTTCCATTCAATCTAGTATAGGACCCAGATCTACAAGATGTGTTTTGTGCTGCATGCTTTTAGCCAAAGTGTCATCTACATAGTCTTCCATTGTTTTGTGCATCATGTCATGAAAACTAATAGTGACAACTCTTTGATATGTAGCTCCAGCATTTTTAAGTCCGAAGAGCATGACATTCCAATAGAATGTTCCCTAAGCACATGTGAAGGTTTTCTTTTCTTGGTCTTCTAGCATGATTTTTATTTGATTATAACCAAAAAATCCATCCATTAGAGAGTACATTTGGTAGCTAGCTGTCATGTCCACTATCATGTCAATATTGGGTAATGGAAAGTCATCTTTAGGACATGCTTTATTCAGGTCTCTGAAGTCTGTGCACAGGCAGATATATTTATCATGCTTTGTAACTAGAACAATATTAGATATCCACTCTGCGTAGTCAATAGCTCTGATGAAGCTAGCTTTGAGAATTTTTTCTAACTCATCTTTGACTAAAAGTGCTACATTTTGATTCATCTTTCAAAGATTTTGTTTGACAAGCTTAACGCATGGTGCAATAGACAGATGATGCATGATTATATTGGGATCCAATCTAGGCATATCAGAGTAATTCCATGCAAAATTAATTTCCTTTCTTTGAAAGAAATTAGTAAACTCTTCTTTCTCTTTTGTGGATAGAGATTGTACTAAATGAATAATCTAAGGTGCAACTTCTATACCCAAGTTCACTGGTAGGGTTGGCTCAATCAATACTAATGATCTCTCTTGAAAATGACTGGGAAGTGTATCAAGTATCTCATCCTTGGGTGCCTCAGAGAGGTTTTCACCTTCGGATACATCTTTTATTTTTACTTTTTTCGGCTCTGACACTACCACAATGTGGTTTTCACTATTAGAGCACCTATTCTTTTTTATTTTAATTTGATGACTAAGATACTTGATATCAGCTTCAGTCATGTTGATACTATCTTTATTGGTGGAGAAAATTATAGGTTCGATAGCGTTAATATAACAAGAAAGAGTGTAGTCATTCTGGAACATAAAGACTTCGCTAGCTGGAGAGCGCGAGTTCTAGTTGACGAGCTCAGGATTTTGGAGTGAAAGAGAAATGATGAGTTCAAGTGCATTCACAGTATAGCCATCAAAAGCATGGATGAGTAAGTCAAGAAATCTCATCCAAAGGTGTGTTTGATTCCTTTTGAGACCTCACATTGAAAGTAGAGGGAATGTTAGCATTAGTAAATTCACACTCTGTCATCGTAACACTAGACCTTTCACCTACTTCAAAAATGTTGCATCAGACAAAGAATTAAACCCATATTCATGTGAACCAGTGATGCTTAATATGGGAATTCCATCAACACTAGTTGTACCATTTGACTCATCTTCATCTCTTGTGGTATTAATGGTTTGTTGAAGTTGATCTTGATCAAACCACTCTTGGAAATGTGATGGTATATATCATTCACCCTAAAAATTAGGATTAGCCATTTGTATTGTTCTCCATTGGTCATATGTGAGTCGATGCACTAAAGCAGTGTCATTGGAATCACTATCAATCTCTACCAAGTGGACAGGTATAATAGGTTCATCTAGTTCTGCAAAGAGTGTAAAAAATTCTAGGGGAACGTGATATGGAAAAGTATCCTCGCTAGAACTATTTTTTGATTTATAAGCTGTGGTAATGTCCTCAAATTCTGGCTGGAATTCTAGTACTGGTACAAACTTGTTAATCCCTAGATGAAATGGGATTTTCTTGGAGCCTATACCTATGGTGTCCTTGGTACGATGACCTATGGCTTCAATTGGTTTAAGAAAACCATTTTCATTCACCCCTATAGGGCCACTCCCTTTATAACCGAAGTGATTCATGATTTTGAAGGTTTCACTATATGGTTCTTGTTCTAAGTCATGAGCAAGAGTGATCTATTTAGATGTTTCTTTTCCTTTGTAAAGCCAAGTTGTAATATCTCTTTCCTCATCTTCATCCTCTAATGGCATTGTGGCCTTGATAAAGGCACCATCATAGATTATTTGGGGAGGACAAGTAGAAGGTTTTTTGTTCTCAGAGGGTCTCCCGTAGGAACGCGAAGATGGAGGTAGAGTTGCTAATGATAGCACAAGCTCTATCTGATATCCTCCCATGCTTGTATCCTTAAGCTTCAAAGTCTATTCCATTTATTTAAGTTTGGCATTATAGAATTTAGTGGACTCTTGATTAGTTGGAACAAAATTATCTATAGATTGCACGAGTGTGTTGCAAGAATAGTTGGCATTGGCAGGTACTGTCACTTCCACTCTACGGAATGGGAACTTGATACATTGGTGATATGTGGAAGGAACCACTTGCATTTCATGGAGCCATGGTCTACCTAATAGTATATTATATTCCAAAGGAATATCTAGAACTTGGCAAATTACATCTCTCTCAACAGGTCCAACTCGGATTGGCAGTAGAACTAGACCTTTGGATTTGCGTTCTTCTTCATCATATGCCTTAATGGTGGTTTTATTATGAACATCTATGCAATTTTCATTATAGCCTAATTGGGTGAGCAGCTTAGCAGAGAAAATATTGAGGCCAACACCATTGTCAATGAGGATGTGATAGATGCGCTTTGGACCTATCATGACTTCTATATGCAAGGGAACATTGTGCGGATGGCTCAGCAAATGGTCATCTTCTTTAGAAAAGGAAAAATAGTGGGGTGAGGTTGGGTGACCCACCATGGATTGAAACCGATCAAGATCCAAATCTTTTGGGACATTCACCTTGATGAGGGCTTTATCCAGAATCTCCCTATGAGCAGGAGAGATCTTGAACAACTCAAAGATAGTGATCTGAGCATTGGTATGTTGTAGCTGGTCTAGAATGTTATAATTAGCTGTGCTAGGCATAGGGACCAATTTTGAGTTCTTTTTGGTAGGACCAACATTAGTTTTATCCACAGGTTTCTTCGGAGTAGATGTATAAGGGCCAGGACCCTTAATGGTGATTTTCACATGAGAGCGAGTAACAACATTTGTGCAATCTTGAGATGATTTAGGTTTGGAAGAATGAGACCTGGGGCCTCGCAAAACAAACAGAGTCTTAGGTTTAGGAACATCCTTGATCCCCTTAATAGTAATCACATCGCAATACTCAGCCTCAATAGGTTCAACCATATTGATGACATTGTCATTGGTAGTGTATGTGTAGTTAACCTTAGCATTGGTATTCTTAGTCTTGGAAGATTCACCTTTCTCGTGAGGAGGAAATGGATCTTTAAATGCCTGATGATCTGAATTCCTTTTATGGTTGTCCAAGGGAATGTCACCATTATCAATCAAATCTTGGACCTTATGGCACAGCTAGAGACAAGTAGAAGTATTATGACCCTTATTTTGGTGATAATCATAATATGCATTGTCATTCCACCAATGAGGTCACGGTTGCAGATCATAGAGATGCTTTTCCAAAGGAGTGAGTATCTAGTTTTGCATGAGAGTCTTATGTTAGGATTAACAAAGCAGAAATAACAATTATGTGCAAATATAACTAATATCAGAAAATAATAAACCACACAGAATAGAACACAAGACACACAAATTTAACGTAGTTCACCCAATCCCTGGGCTACATCCACCAACAACGAGTCCAATATTATTATTATCCAGTGATTACAACCTGATTACAATCCGTAATCCCCTTACAGCCCAATTCTGCCACAAGTACTAAAATCATACATAATGAAAAATCCCTAACCCTAAGCCATATTATACAATATTTTCCCGCTTTAGGGTTAGAATGAGTTATAAGTAGTCGGCCCAAAAAATTGAAAAAAGTAGTCGGCCTCAAAAAAAATTTCCTCAGGGGCTGCACCCCCGAACCCCTGCTCTTGGGGGCCGCCACCCCCAAACCCCCGCTCGGGGCCCGGCCCAGCCCTGAACCCCGGTGAGGTCGGGAGGAAAAGTGTACAGTACTTTCTTGGATAGTAATTTCCTGATTAGTCACCACAAGCTAACAATCTCCCACTTGGCGACTGATCAGTATCCACACTATACTAAAAAACCTCCCACTTGGAGACTGATCCTATAGCAATACCGCTACCCACATGAGGCTCCCACTGGATTGAACCACCTTGGACTCAGTTGTTCCTTTATTTTGTTCAGTCTAGAAGACCAACTGAAGCTGAACATGAGTTCAACTTCTCCCTTGTTACTACCTTTGTAAACATATCTGCTGGATTATTAGCAGTATGAATCTTTTCCAGCCTTAACTGTCCATCATCCAAAACTGATTGAATGAAATGGTACCACAACTGTATGCGTTTTGTCTTTGAGTGCAAAGAAGAATTCTTTGCAAGATGAATGGCACTTTGGCTATCTGTATGTAGAAAATTATCCTTTTGTGGATGTCCCAATTCTTCCATGAAGAATTGAAGCCATATCATCTCCTTGGCTACCTCTGTAGCAGCAACATACTCTACCTCTGTAGTGGATAAAGCAACCACCTTTTGTAGTCGAGAAATCCAACTCATTGCTGTCCCACCAATAGTAAATATATAACCTGTAGTACTCTGCCTGCTATCTATATCTCCTGCCAAATCTGAGTCAACATAGCCTTGTACAGTAGTAGTAGAACCCCCAAAGTGTAAACACTTACTGGATGTGCCTCTCAAATATCTGAGAATCTATTTGACTGCATTCCAATGCTCAATACCAGGGTTACTCATATAACGGCTAATGACTCCCACTGCGTGTGCAATATCTGGCCTAGTACATACCATAGCATACATTAAGCTCCCTACAGCTGAAGCATAAGGTACCTTAGACATTTTAGTCTCTTCTTCTAGTGTCTTGGGACACATATCCTTAGTCAATTTCAAATGACCAGGCAAAGGTGTGCTAACAGCTTTGGCATTTTCCATAGAGAAACGTTGCAACACCTTCTCAATATAATCAGCCTGAGATAGAGACAATTTCTTATTTTTCCTATCTCTAAAAATTTTCATACCAAGGATTTGTTTTGCTGCCCCCAAATCCTTCATAGCAAAAGATTTTGCTAACTGTTGTTTCAACCCCTTAATGTGATCTATGTTAGACCCAGCTACAAGCATATCATCAACATATAAACATAAAATAATGTAGCTGTCATCATCCAACCTCTTAAAATAAACACAATGGTCAGAATGACACCGACTATATCCATGCCCATTCATAAAAGTGTCAAATTTAATATACCATTGCCGAGGTGCTTGCTTCAAGCCATATAAACTTTTCTGCAATCTGCAAACTAAATTCTCCTTACCCTTGACCTCAAATCCTTGTGGCTGAACCATATATATTTCTTCATCCAAATCACCATGAAGAAAGGTTGTTTTAACATCAAGCTGCTCTAAATGCAAATCTTCAGTAGCCACAATACTTAAAACAGTACGAATAGAAGTCATTTTAACAACTGGAGAAAATATCTCATCAAAATCAATACCATGTTTCTATGCAAATCCTTTTACGACTAATCTGGCTTTAAATCTTTTCATACCTCCATCCTCTTCTTTGATCCTATAAACCCATTTATTCTGTAAAGCCCTTTTACCTGTAGGTAACTTACATAAATCCCATGTCTAATTTTTTAGCAAAGAGTCCATTTCATCTGTCATTGCAGACTCCCACTGAAGCTTTGTATCCACCTGCACAGCTTCATTATAACATTCAGGTTCACCAGCATCTGTTAACAGAATAGAATACAAAGATGGAGAAAATCTTTCTGGAGGTCTACTTAGCCTTGTTGACCATCTAACACTCACTGGGGTGTGTGGTATTTGTTGTTGCTGTTGTTGCAGAGCATAAGGAACTACTGGAACATGAACTTGTGGAGTATCATCCAGTACTACATAGTCATTTTCTTTGTTCTCATGCTGCAGCAACAGATCTTTGTACAATACTTTCTCATTGAATATGACATCCCTGCTTCTTACAATTTTATGATTTTCAAAATCCCAAAGCCTATAACCAAATTCATCAATGCCATACCCAACAAATACACATTTCTTTGACTTAGCTTCCAGCTTGGTTCTATTTTCAGAGTCTATAAGTGCAAAAGCTTCACAACGAAAGGTTTTGAGAAAAGAATAACTCACCTTCTTACCACTCCATGTTTCCTCTGGAATACCACAGTCCAAAGGAGTAGAGGGGCCTCTATTGATTAAATAAACAGCAGTGTTCACTGCCTCTGCCCACATATTTTTGGGCAGCCTAGCATGCAACCTCATACTCCTTGCACGCTCCATTATTGTCTTGTTCATGCGTTCAGCCACTCCATTTTCTTGTGGAGTCCTTGGTATAGTTTTCTACCTATGAATACCATTAGAGGAACAATATTCTTCAAATTCTGTGCTACAATACTCACCACCATTATCAAATCTGAGACATTTTAACTTTTTACCAGTCTCATTCTCAACCAAGCATTTCCATTTCTTAAAAGTTTGAAATACATCAGATTTCTATCTAAGGAAATAAATCCATACTTTTCTTGTTGCATCATCTATAAATGTAACATAATACAGAGAGCCACCAAGGGAAGATACCTGAGCTGGTCCCCATACATCTGTATGCACAAGCTCTAATCTCTCATTTTTCTTTTCCTTCCCACTCTTCACAAAACTAACTCTCTTTTGTTTTCCATAAACACAACTTTCACAGAAATCCATATTGACACATTTCAGACCAGGTAAAACTTTGTTTGAATGAAGTAATTTCATACCTTTTTCACTCATGTGCCTGAGTCTGTTGTGCCACAGTGCTGTGTCAGAATCTATAGCAACAGTTTGATGTTCTTCCTGCTCAACTGCAGCCACTGTTCCTGAACATTCATTATCTTCTGAAACAATTAAAGTAGAAGGAATAGTATGACCTGTACAAAGATATAAGGTGCCTACTTTCACACCTTTTGCTACTACTAAGGAACCTTTTGAAACCTTCCAATTTTTATCATTAAAAGTAACTGTGCAACCCTCATCACCCAGTTGCCCTGCTGAAATTAAATTCCTACTCAGCCTTGGAACATGTCTTACCTCTTGTAGTAGCCAATGATTCCCATTCTGCAACTTAATCTTAATTTTTCCCTTTCCAACAATCTGACAGGGTTCATTATCTCCCAAATAAACTAGCCCAAAATCCCCTTGGACATAATCAACAAAATAACTTCTATGGGGTGTAGCATGAAATGAAGCCCCAGAATCTAAAACCCATGAATCATCAATACTTTCTAAGGACAAGAGCAAAGCATCCTCCTCGGATTTGTTACTTACCACATTTGCCTCCTTGTTTCCATCATTTTTGTCTCCTTGATCTTTCTTCTGAGACCAACAATCTTTCTTCTTATGACCTGGTTTTCCACAGTACCAGCAATCATTTGGCCCTTTAGATTCGGACCTCTTTCCCTTTGATTTTCCTCTTGATTTCCCATGATTTCCAGAGTTGTTTCCTCTATCTCTTGTTCTGCCTCTGCTTTCTGTGTTCAATACACTACCCGATGTGGATGCCCCTGAGCTTTTCCTATGAATTTCCTCACTCAATATAACACCAATAACATCATCATACTTTAGGGTATTAGAACCAGAAATAGAATTACTAACAGCCATTACCAAGCCATTCTAGCTTTCTAGCAAAGAACACAAAATCAAGAGAGCCCTAGCCTCTTCATCGAAAGTAATTTTAACTAAGGTTAATTGACTTGTAACTATATTAAACTCATTCAAATGATCAGTAACTGATCCACCTTCTACCATTTTCATATTAAATAAATGCTTCATAAGAAATACCTTGTTTGAAGCTGAAGGCTTTTCATACAACTTCGCTAGGGTTTCCATCAGATCTTTAGCTGTCTTTGCTTCAGTAATATTGAATGCCACCGATTGTGCCAGGCATAGACGAATACTCCCCAGTGCCTTCCTATCCAAAATATCCCAATCTTCCTAAGACATTGATTGCTCTTTCTTGGCTACTCCCTCTAATGGCCGCCATAGATCCTTCTGATAGAGATAATCCTCCATTTGCATCTTCCATAACTAGAAGTTCTACCCATTAAACTTATCAACCTTCAGCCTACCCTCATTTGCCATTTCTCCCACTTAACCGAGAGACTCTCCCACTAACTCGTGAGATCTGCTTCAGAGAATAGATGAAAGAATGAATGAAATAACCTTGCTCTGATACCACTTGTTAGGATTAACAAGGCAGAAATAACAATTATGTGCAAATATAACTAATATCATAAAATAATAAACCACACAGAATAGAACACAAGACACACAAATTTAACGTGGTTCACCCAATCCCTGGGCTACATCCACCAATAGCGAGTCCAATATTATTATTATCTAGTGATTACAACCTGATTACAATCCGTAATCCCCTTACAGCCCAATTCTACCGCAAGTACTAAAATCATACATAATGAAAAATCCCTAACCCTAAGCCATATTATACAATATTTTCCCGCTTTAGGGTTAGAATGAGTTATAAGTAGTCAGCCCAAAAAACTGAAAAAAGTAGTCAGCCTCAAAAAAAATTTCCTCAGGGGCTGCGCCCCCAAACCCCTGCTCTTGGGGGCTGCCACCCCCAAACCCCCGCTCAGGGCCCGGCCCGGCCCCAAACCCCGGTGAGGTTAGGAGGAAAAGTGTACAGTACTTTCCTGATTAGTCACCACAAGCTAACATCTTATAAACCACATCAAGGAGTTCTCCTAAGGAGGTGAACTCATGCTTGGGTCGGGATGCCCAAGACTTATTTTTAGCCAATCTCAAAGGTTGTTGAGTGTCTGTTGTAGCCTTCTCAGTAGATTTGACTACTTGTATACTAGAGGAAAGATTGAAAATATATTTCGCAGGCTTCGGGGTCACATTGTCAACCACTCCATCATTTAAAACATCTCTATTCTTGTTGACAAACTTCCCTTTATCTTTGTTTGAGGAGGAAGACCCTTGTTTGTTATCTTTATTTAAAGTCAACTCTCCTTTCTTGATCATAAATGCTTCTATTCATACAACTTGCTTAATCATGCTATCGAAGGTTAAGGGACCTTGTAATTGTACTTGATATCCAAAATCTGGGACAACATTGTCCAAAAAGATGTTGAGTCTCTCAGACTCTGGTAGTTTGCGAGGATATTTTGTACATAGTTGTCTCCATCTCTGGAGAAATGATAAGAAAGGCTCCCCTTGTCACTGTTTCATATTACAAAGGTCTCGAATATTGATTGGATGCTAAATATTATGTGAGTAATGTTGGATAAACAAATTAGCAATCTCATCAAAAGATTTGATTCCAGTGGGTAACCAAGAAAACCACTCCATAGCTGACCCACCCAACCTATGAGGAAAGAGGTGCATAAGCTATGTCTGATCATGTATAAATTTCATAGATAGCTTACCCAACTCCCTCAAGTGATCTTGGGGATCAGTAGTACCCAAGTATTTGTCATATTTAGGTAGCTCTACACCTTTAGGAAAAGGTGGCATATGAAGACTCTTATCGAAGGGGAAAGGATAGAGGCTTTCCATTGTGAACTATTGTATTGGTTTATCCTTATCATTCGCAAGTTGGCTAATCTGGTCTTGTATGTTTTGAATCATCTTTTTCAACTTTATGGTCTCAGTTTCTTCTTCTTTGGCCATAAGCATTTTGACTTCATAATTTGGAGGTAATTTGGCCCCTTCTTTGGCCTGCTCAATGAAGTATTTCTCCTTCTCCTCTAGAAGGAGGATCTCCATCATCTTGATAAGACTCTTTTTGGCTTTCACAAGATCTATGTCATTCTAAGTTATTATCTCATCATCATTACCAAGGATCTTACAAATGCTCAGGACTTGATCTTGACTCTAGTCATGTGGAGGAGGGCGATAGTGATATGGTTGCCGATTGCCTTGAGATTTGTTTTGAGATTGGTCTTGATTATGATTATTTTGGGATTGATCATAATGTTGATCATTTTGAGATTGACCAGGGCACTAGTTGTTTTGATATTGGTCATGACTTTTGCTATATTGGCCTAGTTGGAAGTCGAAGGGGTCTCCCATCTTATCAATGTAGGATTGTGCAGTGTGTGTAGCCTTAGTAAAATGATATGAATGATGTCAAAAGGTTGTGGCTAAGGTAACCTTTGGTGTGTTAACAAGATCAAAAGGGTCGCTAGGTTCAAATGGGTTGATAGGTTCAACAAAGTCAGTAGGTTCAATAATGCTAATAGGGTTAGTCTGAGGAAGTGGCCTCTCAAAGTTACAAAACAATGAGTTGTCTTGTTCTTGAAACAATAAGTCAGGTTGTGTTTGCAAAAATGGATTATAGAACTCCTAGAATAGTAGAGATGATGATTGAGATGGGTTGTCTTTCAATGTACTCAACGAAGAGGAACTTGAGGATCCCTCACAACTCTCAAATTGGATAATAGTTTGGAATGAACTCTTCCTTGATTATGAGATCTACCTCTACCTTGTCCCATACCATAGATGGGGAATGTGTTGCTGCTTCTAGTTGTAATAGGCATAGACAAAAATATAATGAGAGAGGACTTGGGATTATGCTAGAACTCTATCTCTAGGATAGAGAAAAAGGAGATATAAGAGGCTAGAATAGCCAAGATGTGAAATGCACCCAACATGAATAGTCAAGAGTATGGCTAGAATAGCCGAGATGTGACTATCATGTCGCAAGGTACAAATGCAAAATGAGATAGGACAAATAATAGAGAGACAATATGAGTTTAGGTAGTAATCTATCAATTCACAGCTCAAGACACTCAATTTCAGATAGTGAACAATAGGAGAACAAGCAAACAGACCTCAAGCAAAAATAAGATCAAGTAGAAAATTCACCAATCAATGGGAAATAGCTCATTATTTTGAAAATTAGGGTATAGGTTCACGTGAGGAAATGTTCATTCATGTGAGGAAATGCTAGATTGCATGTGAGAGAATGTTGTCTCGTGTGAGGAAATGCTCAGGTTCTGAAATCTCACTTGGGAAAAGACCAAATTTTGATAGGTCGACACAATTTTTGAGATAAATGTTAGATTTTGGGACATAGCGTGGGCTGTTCTTTGATAGAATTTCCAGTTTTCATATAGTTTCAGGACAATTTGAATCATCAATCTTAGTTTGCATGTTGCAAGCAATCATTTACAAGCATGAAGTTTTAGATCAAGCAATAGTGACACAAGAAGTAGTCACAAACAGTTCTACCAAGGACAAAGAAACTTGGTAGAATCATGGGAGTCTTTGTTTAATCATGATGGCCCACTTAAGACTTGAAATAATCACTTAGTTATCCCTACAAAAAAAAATCGTAGAGAAGACAAAATCTGTGCCTCACAGCTTATGTGCATGTGTTCACCTCACACAGTTGTTTCACCTCCTAAAGGGTGCTTGTGTTTTTGGTGTTCCCAAGGACTCAATGGTATATGTTCAAATGTTACCCTTGAAGAAGGGGCCAGTGTCATATACCACCTTCAAACATCTAGGTGCATGCCTATGGTGAGAATCTAGGGGAGAGATTCTTCCCCCTCCTTACGCAAAGATTATGTCTTCTTTCGGAGGTGATCTGGGTAGGTAACTAACTAAGAAAGTGTTTAGTGGGCTTCCATTCACACTAAAATTTGGTGCCCCTGATACAGGGCTAGGGCCTCATAGCCACATTGACACCTGAAAGTCATAAACCCCCGCAAGCAGGGCTAGGAGTGGCACCGCTCAGTACAATAGACAAAGCTTTCTCAAGATGATAGTTGATATCAAGAGAAAGAAGTTAATGGCTTTGGATTCTTTAGACTCAACAAAGTATTCTTTATTATAGTGAGGTGGAATCACTGGAAATAGGTGTGTACTCACTTGGGTCATTCCCAGAGGTTCAACTTTTGGTAGGCCCTCTAAAGGTGACATGAACTTTGTCTTAGATCCAAGGGTTGGATTCTTTGATTCTCTCAAAGAGAGAAAAGCCTACTTCTCTACCTCTTCACCTTACCTAAACACACAAGACATGTCTATCACCGAGATAGTTCCTCTTTAACCAATCTATAATCTTTTGGGTTTCTAGTTCTATCAAAGAGAGAAGAGCATAATTGCCTAACAAGTAGATGTGCTAAAGATTCACTACCTTTCCTTGCTTCCCTAGGTATCTATCATGCTAGCAAGATCTAGGTCTCAGATTCATCCATGGGAATCACTTCCATGTAATGAAGATCCTATTACCCTAGCTTACTATCAAGACCCTTAAGAAATTTTAACAAGGCCCTAGCTATACTATGTGAGTAAAAATAGTAAACAACCACAACGTTTTAAAATAGTCTTCGACAACCATCCTACAAGAAAACTGTTAGCAAGTTTTTTTATGCCTTGATCAATTAGTCTACAGCCCACTGTTATGCTGTTAGAAAAATAGAGATATAAAAATAATAGAAAATGATAAATGTCAAGAAATAGTAACAGTAAATTACAGAAACTAAGAAATTTTAAACATTGATGGAAAGCTTCACACGAGCAATTGCCTAGCTTCATGCGAGAAAGTGCAGGGCCCTATGTGAGCCAATGCTTTCTTCTCACGAGAGAGTGCTATTGGAAGAAAAACTTTGCATGGCATGCTCAGAAAACTCATGTGAGATTCTGCACATAATGAAGTACGAATGTAGAATAGAGTGCAAAATTTTCAAAAAAACTTCAAGATCAATGAGGCTAGAAATCAATTTTCTACCCCACGGTGGGTGCCAAAATGTTTATGTCTGAATATTGACCTCTTATTCAGCCATAGACACAACATAGTCATTTCTCAATCATCATATACGAAAGTGAACATGAATTGTCCAATTCACACACTCAACTAAATCGACCTGTTGCCTCCTATTTAGATGGGGTGTTTGAATTACTCTCAGAATGAGAGCCAACAACCTACATAGACCGATTCTAAAATGGAGGATTTAAAGAAAATGCTATGAAGATGATTGAATTGAAATTAATCTAAAATGAAGATGCAATTGTAAACCAAGAATGAAAGTACAGATTTAATCTAAGAAGCTTGAAAATGAATATGAGAATTAAGCTACTAACAAAATAAGCAAACTATATTAACATGAGAATGCAATTAAATGATACTAACATGAAATTATACTAATATGAAATGAAAAAGCTTGAAAGTATGAGAGAATTGAGACAAATTCAAATGAGGAAAAAGGAGTCCATAATATAGAAGAGCCTGGGAGAAGGATGAAGAGTTTCTTGGAAAGAAACGATTGACTCTTCATTTCCATGGAGGAAGGTGAGACAAATTGAAGGAATTATTTAATTAAGAAAATGACTTATTGCCACATGGGTGGCTTTTCAAATTATTTGAGATATTAAACCCAAATGAGAGTAATTCATTTGAATAGCCAAATAACATTTAATTCCTTTGATGTGTATTAGCTAAAGGGGGTGGAATTAATTTAATTAAAAGCACTAGGTGTTAATCTCTATTGAGCATTCAAGGTTGTCATTAGTATCAAAGGCTATCAAAGAGATCAGTCTGACATTTACATTGAGTTAGTCAGTAACCAGAAGCAAGATAGACTAGTCGGTAAAGCTTACACACCGAGCACTATATAGTTTACCGAGCATCTGCAGACACCGACACTGACATACAGTAAACACCGAGTAGTTTACACAGTGTTTACCAAGGATCACAGGAAATGGCATAGTAATCAGAAATGGCACATTCTTCTATGTAAATGGTTACAACAGATTGTAAAAGGGTTTACCAAGATCGAGGAACATTTATTGTAAAAAGATACTCATTAAATGTAATGTATATCTTATTGTAATAGTTGATCTAGGATATTTTACACCATAGATCTTAGGGTTATGATTTTGGATTGTAACCTAATTTTGTTAAAGTGGAAAAAATAGAACACTATATATTTGTGTGTTCACATCATTTTTGGTGTCAACTGATATATGAATTAATGAGAACTTGAAGGTATTTCCTAACTTCAAGTCAATCAGTTAACAGAGATGAACATAGTAAGGAGGTTATCAAATTAAGCACAATCAAACAAGGCTATCAAGCAGATTCAGAGCAGAGATTCATCACAGTTAAGGTGATAGTTTATGAGAACTTATAGATTTATTTTAGACAATTGAGTTGTCAACTAGCAGATAATTTCCTATTGCTTTTTGACAATTGTAATAGAGTTTTGGATAAATCTCTTAACTGAGTACACTTAACAGTCTTATGTAAATCTCTTAACCAAGTGCACACTTTATTAGTGTTGCTAAAATCCTATAACTAGGTAGATCTAGCTAATCTAACATATTACTCCTAACAGGGTAAGATCTCCAGAAGTGATCAAAACTTGTAGCCCTAACAGGCAAACCTTTTCTATTTGCAATAGTGAAGAATTTGTGGGTGTCATCCCCACCATAGTTTTTACCTTCTAACAAGGGTTTGTGCGTTACCAAAATACTTATGTTATGTGATTGTCATATTGATTTCATATTGTTTACTTACTTAAGTTAAATGAATGTTTGATTCATGCAATTAGACTCAAGTTATTTTGGTCGGTTATCACTGTTTACAGTTTTAGATCTAAAAGGTTTACAAGTGAAGTTTTGAAGGCACTAATTCACCCCTCCCCTCTTAGTACCTATCTCTCCTAATTCTAACAATTGGTGTCAGAGTGCAGTTCTCTTATTGAACTATTTAACCACTGAAGGGTAAAAGATCTAAGTCATGGAGAGATATAAGCTTGACAAGACTATTGAGAATCAGAAGATACAGATGTAGATGTTTATGGAATAGTATAAACAAGCTAAGGAATGACTGAAGAAATTAATAGTTGAGAGGAAGAACCTAGCTATTCTACAGAATGAGATCGGTTACCATGAAGAACCTATTGATGATATATTCGAGCATATTGGATCTAGTTCTGGAAGCATCTCCAATGGATCTGACAGCATAATCACTAATATATCTGAAAAGAATCAACATTTAACTGATCAAGTGAAAGCACTACAAATCAATCAAGAATCTCAAATGGTGAGAATGGTAGAAACAATGAATAAAGCAAAACAAGCTGAACAAGAAAGGAATCTAGCAATTGATGATCGAAGACAGATGACTGAACAAATTCAAGCTAAAGAAAGTGAGATACAGAGACTCGCTGACCGTCATTTCCAAGTAACTAATCAGATGATGACTATGAATCAAGAGGTAAACCGAGTGAATGCAAAATTGTCAAGAAGACTAGAAGATGTTGCAAGACTCAAAGAAGAGAATGAGAAGCTGAGAAATGAAGTGAAAAATCAACAACAACAAAATGAAATGAAAAAACTTGCTGAGGACAACTCTAAGAAGATTGATGACTTTCTGACTAATTAAAGAAGATTTGGGAGTCGAGCTGGAATAGGCTACACTAGTCAAGGAGAATCATCTCAACAAGTTGAACAAGTCAACATAAGTCAAAATCAAAAACCTAAAATGTTGGCATGTTATCACTGTGGCAAACTAGGACATACATCTAATGTGTGTAGAAGCAAATTACAAGGTAAACCTCCTGTCACTCTTAAGTTCAATGGATACTATTACTACTATGGAAATTTTGGACATCCAGCTTATGAGTGTAGAGCTAAACAAAATGATATTTCTAACAATACTACTATGGAGAAAATATGCTATACCTGTAACAAGCATGGACACACTGCATGAGAATGTAAGGCAAAAATGAAACAAGTCTGGACACCTAAGGAGAAACCAAAATGCAAGCCATATCAACCAAAGAGACATGGTAACTCTTATGTTTGGGATTATAATACATGGACTAAATGTGTTGTATGTGGTTGGTATGGGCACATTGCAGAAAACTATTATAGAAAGAGTCGGATTGGACAATCAAGAAGCTAGACAAGCACTGGAATGGCTTGTATGCACTATCATAAGGTTGGTCATTTAAGAAAGAACTATAGAGACCAAGCACCAAATGAAAACCATATATTTGAGAGTGGATATACTATTGCAGATATCACTAAGTTAAGGAACACTATGTGGAAGAAGGCATCTAATGAGAATGTTGAGTCAAGTAACACTGTTGGTGAAACCTCATCCACTAGATTGGGTGACATCGGTACCTCCACTTAAGGTGACAAAGGTATGTATGGAACTGACATTTCAAAATGATCATATTTTACATATAGTTCCTTATATATGATGTGAAAATACCAAATCTACATGAATAAACATGCACTATAGTTTCTGTGTTGTGAGCTAACAATGTTATATAGTTGGTAAAAGAAAGACCAAGAGTTGGTTACCCATCGGTAATCACTATACAAGGTTAACCGGACAATAGTGCAAACTGATGAAGAAATCCTATGTTAACCAAGTGGATAAAATCATAGACATCACCGAGCTTACAGTTGTCTCATATCGAAAGTTAGGTCACTCATTTATTGCATGAAAGTTTGAGTGAGAATATTGAAAAGTCTATAAATACACGGGAACAGAGTTTATTGTTACATTACAATTTTGAAGAATGAAGATTTCACAGAGAAGAGTTCAAGCTAAAGATTTTTTTAGAAAGATTCAAAGCTACTGTAGATCAAATTGACAACATTCTTTGATGAATCCGAGTAAGTTCATTTTCTACCAAACACTTGTTATTCTACTGCTTGCTCAAACCCTAGAATCGATTTATGGAATCAACATCGTCTGCAAGCAAATCGCAAAATATTGAGGAAGTAGAACTAATTGTTAGGGAAAATTTTGCCGAAGCTAAATTCAAACCACACCCCAAGGTTGTAGCACAAACAGATAATATGGGCATTTTTTCAAGTATATCAGGAAGGGTTTTATTGACAGAAGACGTAAGAGCCTATATACATTCCAAAATCAGAGAAGAGGGAGATTTTGATACTATTGCTGCATTTCAACAAGTTTGTGGGCCGGATGGAAAATTAAAATCTAAATATAAGAAGATTGTGGAATCAGGGTTATCATGCTTCACATACTTCCCACAATCATTAAGTACAGACTGGATAAGAATCATGTTGAGCAGATTTCATTATGGAAAATTCTGGTTGGACAAACCTATTGAGGTCACAAAGAAAATTATTAGTAAGGTTACTGGGTATCCCACAACCAATAAGGCAAAAGCCTTTCGCAGTTCGTCTCATCCTGATGTGGAAAAGAATACTGGAGCTCAATGGGATAGAAGGGCACTAAAAATTTTGACAATCAAAGACCTAGCAGTCAAATTCACCACACATGTAATCGGGTACAAAATATTTTAATCAAGCAGACTCAACAACGTACCCTACAGCACAGTAGACATGGCACACAAAATTATGATAAAAGATCACCATGTAGATCTTGCTGAATTTCTACTACATCAATTACAAGAAAATATGAAGACAATCAGAACAAAGAAGTCTAATACATGTAAGTATAGATCACTGCTTGTTTGCATATTTTTCTATCTACAAAAGTATGTACCTAGTATCGGTAAAGTAAATTGGCAAACAGACAAACTGATAACTACACAAATTAGTGAAATGATGAATAGTTTAGAAAAGAATCTGAAAGTGGAATTTGATGCATACTTCAAAGAATTTCAGACCAAAATGCATAAAAGGAGTAGAATTCCAAGGGAATTAGTGGACAAATTTGAGGATGATATATGTTTTGTAGTTAGTACAGACTCTTCAATGATAAAGGTTGTTGAACCTAGAACAAAAGGGCTGGCACCAATGGGATATGAAATGAACTATGATTTTTCTTTGAAATCTATTAATGCACTGCTTGCATTACCTATAGACATCACTGCCACTAGGTTCGGCACACATGAAGAAGCTAAATCAAGAATCACTACAGATATAGAAATTGGGAAAATGTCTAGAAGGGAAAATAAAATGAAGAAAGATCTTACAACAAGATATGGAGTTGTACCAGACTCATCTAAGGAGACACTAGTTAAAACTACAACCGAAGGTCAGTTACAGTTGGCTGACAAGCCCTATGATAGTGAGGAGACCGAGTCAGAAAAAGAAAAAGATCCCACACCGGTTCCTCCTACCAATGTTGAACAGGAAAAGTAGTTACCAATACAAGAAGGTATGAAAATAAGGTCGTCAAATGCAGCACCACCAACCAATAATGAAGAAGTAGAAAATGTAACAAAAAGGAGGGCAACTACACTGACAAAGAAATATATCAAGAGAAAGAATAAGGTTGTAGCTGAGGCACCAAAGAAAAGGAGAAAATTTATAAGAAATAAAGAGGATCTAGAGGAAATTGAAACTGGGGATGATATTAATCAATTCAAGGTGGTTCACAACAAGGTTAGCACAATAGATGAAATAATTAAAGACATAATTGAGAATGGAAACCATGCTGATCTAGGAATAGATAGATTTGACAAAATGTCAACTGAGGACCAAACAAAGTTAGAACATGTTGTCATCCAGATGATGATAAAATTCAAAAAAGTACCTGTAAGAATTTTCCTAAGGTAAAGAATAGAAACCAAGATCTAGAAGCTAAAGAGATAGCACAACAAATAGAGACAAGATAATATGATCAAAGGAAGAATTCAATAATGATAAAAAGATAATGAATAATTGATTACATACAATGTAGAAATGCCTCAATATATAGGCAATGCATGATAACTAGAAGTTATGCAAGTGATAAGATATCAACTAGACATGGTGGAATCACATGTCCACCAAAGGTGGATCATCCTCCATTTTACATGAAAGTATGAGAAACATGTGCAACAATGAGAGGATGATAATCTGATAAGAGCACTAAAGGTGGATCTCACACACAAAGAGGTATGTGATGACACCTAAAGTGGAGATTCTCCTAACCATGTGCTAAAAAGATATGCAAACTCCTAGGTGTCTCAAAGATAACTAATATGCAAATGCATTAGCCTAAGTAAACTTAAGTAAAGTGTAATTAGTAAATGCTTAATTACACCAACAACCTCCCTTAAGTGCAACTTAGGGGAATGCACTTAAGCTCACAATGCAAGATGGGTCCCAGCTACTAGGCCATGTTAGGTACCCATGTACAATATGCAAGAACAATGCAATCTCTCATAAAGTGGAGAAAGAGGGAAAACCTCATGGGAAAAACCCTCCCCCAAAAAGAGAGATGAATACAATAATACAATATGAGAGAGAAGACCTCATGCAAGGAAAATATCCCCCCCATAAGATAGAAGTAGTGGAAGAGAGACCAAGTAGCCCCCCCTCAATGTAGACTGAACACCAATGGTAGATGCTCCAGGCTCAATGTAGAAACTACTCCATGAGTGTAGAAAAACATTCCTCCCCTTAGGAAGAAACAAGACCAAAGGTGTATAGGTGAAGCCTCCTCCCCAATCTATAGGAAGAAACCTCAAAAAAGATGGAGTCTCTGAAACCTGCTCAAGTGTCCCCATGTCAAAGCTAAAATGTGCCTCCTCCAAATCATCTGTACTAAGCCACTCTGCTTAAAAAGACAAATCAAGATCAACTGAGGATGAATGTAGAACATGTAACAAAGACCCAATGATCTCCTCTGAGGATAAAGTGACCTCCTCCAATTGCTATATCAAAGTATCAACAATCATGTCACCCTCAAAAGAATGATCAAGTAGAGAATGAAGTTGAGGGTCAGCATGGTCCCTCGCAACAATTGAAGAAGGATAATATTCACCAAAGAGAAGATGAATATCATCAATGAAGTCTCCCAAATCTGAAGTGTAGTACTCCACAAACAAACCTGCAATGTCTGTCAAGTAGTCATCCCATGGAACCCAGTCTAGAAGACAATGAATATCCTGCTGCACTGAAGCACTTGAGCTCATGGATGTGTGAATGCAAGTACCATTAGGAGCAAGATTAGAAGTAGTCTCAATATGAGGAGATGAAATGGAAGGCTCAAGAGCTTGATCATGAGTGAGAATACCCATGTTCAAGTAGCCAAAACTCTCCTCAAAATCTGAATCATCACTATAATTATCATATGCTGAAGACTTACTGTCTGAAGAATCACTGTCATCAAGAGGAACAAAATCTAAAAAGGAGTACAACCAAGAAGAGTGATCCACTATCCTAGTAGCAATAACTATAGCACCATTTGTGATTTGATACATAGAAAGAAGGTTATTGGTCCAAGTGTGGAACACACAACACATCATTGAAGTGTCCCTCCCTAACATCAATACTTCCTTTCCCAATCACATTCATGTAAGTGTGATTGCCCATGAAAATAGGTAGACCTTTGCAAGGCTCAAATGATGAAAACATGGATTGTGAAGAAGCCATATGATGAGAAGCCCCTGAATCTAGAAGCCATCTACCTGAATCAGGACTTGAAGAAGCATATAAAGCTTGTCCTTTTTGAGTGACAAATGTGTGACCCTTTCCTTTATCTTTTTTTGAATTTGGTGAAGAAGAGGTTGAGGTTGACATCCTGGAAGGCAATTTGATGTTGTTCTTGGCAAGAAGATTCTTCAATTCATCAATGTCCTTCTTATAACAAAAGTGTTCTTCATGTCCATCCTTTTTGCAATATGCACAAAATAACTTCTCCTTCTTTGAAGATTCACCCTTCTGAGGTGATGTAGAAGTGTCATGTTGTGTAGAAGTTGATGGTGTGCCTTCTTGTTGAGACTTAGACTTCCAATTCTTCTTCTTCTTTTGACTTTGATTGCCTTGACTCTCATGATTAGCCACCAATGCCTTGGAAGTTGAAGACTTGAGAAGCCCCGTACTCATCAATTTTTCTTGTTCTAAGACCAAAATTTCTGAAAATGACTCAAATGAAGGCTTGATGAAGGCACTACCCATGATCAACTTGTGAGTATTGTAACTTGAAAAAAAATTTGCATATGCAGGAGGAAGATGTTTCAACAAGTGACTGATCAACTTCGCATCCTTTATGGGATTACCACAATCATCAAGTTGTGCTCTATAATCATTGATTTTGTTGAGATAATCTTGGATTGTGTCAAAGTTCCTAGGATCTAATTTGAGGAGATTAGTCTCAATTGTGAATCCCATTTCCTCATCCACTTTACCAAACAATTCTACAAGTTTATCCAAAGAATCTCTAGCATTGGTTATGGTTTTGATGTGATACATGACAGCTTGAGAAATATTCTCTCTTAGGACTCCTAAAGCTTTATAATTTTTGCATGACCATTTATTTATTGTTGTAGTATCATCATCGGCAGATTTTTTAATTGTACCATCCACATAAGGATTTAAACCTTGAACCATTAACTTGCTCCATACATTATCTTTCCATGTAGCATAGTTATGTGGAGTTAATTTTGCAATAGAACCCATGATGCAAAATGAAAAGAGCACAAGAAAGAGAGACACCAACACACAAGACACCCCCCCAATTCACTCAATCAAAGAACCCCCCAAAAAATGATGATTTTAGCACTTTATAGCTAGTGTGTGTACAATTGCCACTTGACAAAATGGATCAAAGTGGACTTTTGATTTTGATGTTTACAACTGAAAAAATGAAGCTACAACAGACTCAAAAAGATAGGATAGAAGATCCATCAGGGATCTAATTAATTACAAGTGCCACAATAGGCCAAAATAGACCATATTCTAAAAGTACTATGTCTACACAATATTTCTCCAAAATGATACTAGATCTGGAAAGTAGACAAAAAATCATGCACTTTAAAAAAAAAATACACCTGAAAATGTGTCCGTATGAGCTCGTACAAAGCCTCTGAAATTGCAAAAATAGGGATCAGATAGGTACAGTCACCAAAAATTGCAATTTCTACAAAATTCATCATCCAAAACCAGAAAAGAACACCACCACTAAACAGTTCAGGAAATTTTAGCCAAAAAAAAAAAAAAATTGCACTCAATTTGGAGTCTGGATGACCAAGTTATGGCCTCCCAAAGTTGGACTCCCAAATCAAAAATGCAATTGGTGAGGGCTGTAAAGTTTTGAAAACTACTGACATCACCATTTTTATGGTGTTAAATTTGACATTCAAATGACCATCATCATAGTGTAAAAGTGCCCAAGTTTGATAGTCAAATGGCCATCAAAATTAACCTAGCGAAATGCTGATGCAACCACTATCTTAAAATTGATGTCTTGGTGACCATCATGACAAATGAACAAACACCTAATTTGACATCCAAATGGGTGTCAAATTGAAGATTAAAAAAATGCTAAAAATTGCAAAAAATATTTTTACAAAATACCATTTTCAGGTTGCGCCACTTGTCAATTTTTGATTGGTGGATGTGTTGCTTGCTTGTATGCCCGCATGGCAGGGGTTTGGCCGATGGAGGGCATCTATCTGCACTACTGGCAGTGGTCTTCCCACGTTGGGTAGAGGAGGGCTGTCTACTCATGTAGGTGGTGGATGTGGCCACCGGTGGTGAATAGAGCCCGCGTTCTTTCAGCGGAGGTGCCCGTGCTGAGGTGTCTGTTAGGGTTTGACTAAGTGGAGAGGTTGTCGACATCAGAGGAGGACCGAGCAGTGTGTGTGCACTACTGGCATTAGAGGAGGACTGAGTAGTGAGGATGCCAAGGCTGTCTGCGGTGGAGGGTCTGCAACCGGAGGAGTCCCCGCGGGAAGGTTGAGCCGCATTGTGAGAGCGTGGCACTGTGGATGGAGGAGTGTGGAATGCTGGTGATGGTGGCTAGCGGAGGGTCTAAAACTATGGCTATTGGTACTGAGGTGGGCATGTGAGGAGGAGGAGTAATGTGGGATTTTAATCCCACATTGCTCACGGCAATGTGAATATACAAATCGATATTGCCCTGCGCCCGATTTGAAAGTAAAAGCCCTTGGTCTGCCAACTTAGCTTGGCTTGATGCTGGCTTAACTTGCATGCTTTGAGCCGAGTCTGTCCTATACACTTCCTATATCACATAGGCCTGGAAGGCCAAAAATTTTGCCAAAACTATATATTTCCAAAAATGGAAAAAATACCCAATTCAACTCAGATCCAAAAATTTACAAAATACACTCAGATCTGAAAATAGAAATAATTACAGATCTGAGATAATAAATGATAAAAATAAAAATGTATATCAGATTTGAAATGGAAATTGAAAAAATAATTACCCAATTTTGCAAATCGGGCCTTAGAGGTCTAATTTGCAAAAAAAATTTGCCTCAGATTTGACTTTTGCCCAAGGTAGGCAAATTTATAGTCAAAATTTATGGAAATAGCCACCCAGATGCAATGGTGAGGTCCGATCTTGCTCAAAATGCTCCCACAAAATGCTGATCCTGGGTTTGGTTTGTAGCTCTCCAAAAGTTGAAGCAATCAATCGCTCTCCAATGGCTATCCAATGAAGACTCCTTTGGCTCTGATACCATGTAAGAATTTGCCTAAGGAAAAGAATAGAAACCAAGATTTAGAAGCTCAAGAGATAGCACAATAAAGAGAGACAAGATAATATGATCAAATGAAGAATTCAATAATGATCAAATGATAATGAATAATTGATTACATATAATGTAGAAATGCCTCAATATATAGGCAATGCATGATAACTAGAAGTTATGCAAGTGATAAGATATCAACTAGACATGGTGGAATCACATGTCCACCAAAGGTGGATCATCCTCCATTGTACATGAAAGTATAAGAAACATGTGCAACAATGAGAGGATGATAATGTGATAAGAGCACTAAAGGTGGATCTCACACACAAAGAGGTATGTGATGACACTTAAAGTGCAGATTCTCCTAACCATGTGCTAGAAAGGAATGCAAAATCCTAGGCATCTCAAAGACAACTAATATGCAAATGCATTATCCTAAGTAAACTTAAGTAAAGTGTAATTAGTAAATACTTAATTACACCAAGAGTACCGATGGAATTTGCCTGTGCATTACCAAAGGGATTGGATGACAAAATAAATGAAAAATGGGCTATTGCACTAGATACCAAGAAAAGGAAAAGAGAGAGATCATTAGTGCATGCAGCCCCACACCTAAGTTATTCAGCAGTTAGTAAATACATGGCTAAATATCAATCAAGATTTCTGAGCCATGATGATAATGGATGAAAATGTGGCTAATATGGATATCACAAGTGATTCCTTATGGACATCAATTCTAAAATCTGAAGAAAAGGCTGAGCAAGAAGCATTCTTGAACTTGTCTAAGAAGAGACACAATTCCAAAGGTAAAGGTATTTACATTGATGATGAAAAAGGAAAGAAGTCTAAGGATACCGGTATATTAGTTACCAAGGCAATTGATATCACCGAGGACAAGGAAGAAATAAGTATTTCACAGGATCCACAGATAAAGCTGAAGTTCAAGTGGAGAAGAAAATCGATGACGATGTACTCATTGAGGACATCACAAATGGTGATCCTGATGATAAAGATGATGAGGATGTGAATATTGCACCTAATAAAGATGAAGCACTAGACACTGAATGTTTATTCACATCACTATCAGGTAAGCTTCTTGTACTTGTAGAAGCAACTGAAATACTTTCACAAGTACAACTTGATGACTCACATCTCAAGCAACACAAGGACACAACAGGGACACAAGAACTTGACCAACTTATAGATACAAATGAGCCTAATAAAAAAGAGGCACTGTCTACAGAAACCAAGGAAATAGAAGAAACAAAGGAAACTGAGGTGAACCTATCTGACACTACATCTGAGGCTCCCACTCATTCAACCGAGACATCAGTCATCGAGGAGCAGAAGAAGGAAGCAAATGTGTCAACCAAGAAGGATACTCTAAAGAGTGGAGATAAAACCATTATTGTTACTGAGAAGAAGTCACCTCTTGCACCGAAGAAAAAGAAGAAAGGAAAAGGGCTGGTCACCATTGATGAAGTGATAATTATACCTGAATGTGACCCGAGGACCCTAAGCCCCAAGGAACTAAGTAAATATGGGGAGTTATGTTCAAGGAAGGTGGCACAAGAAAAGTTGAAGCAAGAGCACAAACACAAAGAAGTATTAACTGATGTGAGGGATATTCTACAAAAGGTAGTACTTGAGGTAAATATTGATGAAAATACTCCCATCATAGATCAACTTGCCACACTCACTGAGAAGATCAATGCACCAAATATTGAAGTAGACAAAAGGATTGAAGAAAGGGCAGAGTCAAGGATTCAAAACAAATCAGCAGAGAAAATAAGCCTAGATGTGGCATTACAGAAGGTCAAATTAGCTGAGGTAATTACTATAATGAAATCTATCACCCAAATAATTTGTCAAATCTTGGTTAAGCTTTGTACTTCTGACACCTTCACTGTAGAAGTTAGTGAAAAGATAAAAGGGTTGGAAGCCGAAATAAAGCTAAGTACAATAGTAGCTATAACTAAGCCAAATTCTTTCTCAAAGCATATTCACTGAGTTTAGGAACTCTGGTGGTTGATAGCAGATTTAAGGCACCAAGAAGAGCACATCATCAATCAGGTCACAGAGTTGGAAACCAAACTCATTCCATACCTAAAAATTTTTGAAGCACATATTGTCAAAGTTGAGCTACTAGTTGCAACACCAAAGATTTTGGTGTTAGAAAATATCTTTGAAATGCATGCCCAAGTCAGTCTTGAGCATATTGCTCTTACCAACTTGAAAGAAGAGTGGGAAAATCTCTTGGAGTCAGTGCAGAAAACCCACCAACACATTTTTGACAAAATGTAAGTATACTGTCTTTTTTTGTATTTGGCATTATTATCAAAAAGGAGGAAAACATGTATATGCCAAATAAGTATGTTTTTGCTACATATACTACATATTACCAGGAGCATGCACCGAGAGGGAGTACTTAGAACTTAGAATTTTTTGATGTGGATATGTATATGGCGGAGATATAAGGTATTAAGAAAACATACATTAAAGAGTTTTGATACTAATGCTAAAGGGGGAGATTGTTAATCTCTATTGAGCATTCAAGGTTGTCATTAGTATCAAAGGCTATCAAAGAGATCGGTCAAACATTTACATTGAGTTAGTCGATAACCAGAAGCAAGACATACTAGTTTGTAAAGCTTACACACCGAGCACTATACAGTTTACCGAGCATCAGTAGACACCGACACTGACATATAATAAACACCAAGCATCATAGTATACACCGAGTAGTTTACACCGTGTTTACCGAGGATCAGAGGAAATGGCATAGTAATTAGAAATGGCACATTCTTCTATGCAAATGGTTACAACGGATCGTAAAATAGTTTACCAAGATCAAGGAATATTTATTGTAAAAAGATACTCATTAAATGTAATGTATATATTATTGTAATAGTTGATCTAGGATATTTTACACCATAGATCTTAGGGTTATTATTTTATATTGTAACCTAATTTTTTTGAAGCGACAAAAATAGAATAGAATCAAGGATTGAAGTTTGATAGGTATTGCCCCCTCGTGATCAAAATTGAAATGAGATAGAGGAGAAACAACAAATTGATAAACTTGATCAAATTGAACTAAAAATAAGGTTATTGATGTAAGACAAAAGATATAATGATCACAGAACCAAGGTAGATCATAAGCATGAAATTTTATGCCCCAAGGTTGAATTAGAAGAAAAGAAGTGGGGGGAAAGCAAATGGGAGATAGAAGTTTGGAAGAGCTGAAAAGAAATGAAGAGAAGAAAGAGAATTTGCCTCAAAAAAAGAGGATGCCTCAAAATTAATCAAATATTTAAGATAGGAAATTTTGATTGAGATCACAAAAGAAGATAAGGAAATGAAGATCAAAATGTGACCACACTTGATTAAAAGTCCAAAAGAAAGATGAAGGAAAAGATCTCTCCATATGCAAGATGCAAGACTAAACTATCATGAACTTAAGAATGCAAGCTACTATGAAAATTGGTTTACTTGCAAGGTCACAAAGCCATTAGACTCTAATAATCATCATTGAGCTTTATTGGTAGCATCGCAAGATCATACAATACACACTAGTATGACTATGTGAATCTAAATATGATCTATATCGGATAGATATGTGGGAATCCCACCTAGGCATCAAAAGACATATAGGTCAAGATGACTAGTGCAGTGAGGTTCCTTAAGTTTAGTATAGCAAGATTATGCTTGCATTGAGACACAAGAAAGTCAAGATGGCTACAAGCATGCACTTGTAAAAAATAGTCAAGGATAATACATTGTAGACCCTAATGTCAAGTGGAACAAGCATAAAGGCTAATGATAGTTAGGACCAACAACATATACCCACAAGCATAAAAAGAAATAAAACATGTCCACATGCCCCCAGTCTTCTAGCTCAGCATCATCAAAAACTATTAGGGAGAGAACACTCATCAGAGTAATCATCATAGACAACACACAAAGAAATAAAGTCAAACAAGTCTCAGCGAGTTGAGTGTTTAAGTGCATGTGTGTAGGTCATAGTCAAAATTTGAGTATCACATCTGCCAGTCAAAAATATCATATCATGCTAGACTGCGGGTAAGATATGTGATAAGTGTTGAGAAACACTTGACGCTAGGGTAGTGTTAAAAAACACAGTTGGGGTGGTGTTGAAAACACCATTTGCAAGATTTCCTAAAGACTAACGCATCCTAGAGACCAAAGCTAACATAGTTATGCTCCCTAGACAAAGACAAAGACCAATTCCAAACCAAGGGAACAAGGTCAAGGCATGATGGAGAAAGGCTAAGTGTCAAGGATGCATGCTAAGAAACAAGGGTGCAAAGGCCTCAAGTAGCCCCTGTTTCTAGGTTTTCACCACTTGGAGATTTTTTTATTTTTTCAACTTTTTTGTATTTTTTCTACCAAGGCGCCTATTTCCAAGTTTTCACCAAGGCAATTTTTCTATTTTTTTGAATTTTTTGCATTTTTTATTTTTTTGTACTTTTTCAGGACTTTATATGCTTTTAAAGATTTTTTTAGCATCATATATGAAATTTGTTTTTTGGAATTTTTTCAGGATCAGTAAATATGTACAAAGAATGCCCCCAGATAGAATGAGCATCAAACTCACAAACAAGATCACATCGTGTAGTCCTAATTTCTAGCAAGGTGGAGGATAAGAGGGAATATCAAGCTAGTGGAAGAGATGTAAGACAAGAGAATGAAGGAGAATGAAGGGAAGAAATCCTCAATGGAAAAATCCTCAAGAGTACCCAAGCTAGGGAAAAAAATGTCATGCAAAGCACATTTGGACAAGAAATCAAAGGCTAGCATAGGATAAGTCACAAAGGTGTAATGAAAAAGAAGGAAAGGATGCAGTCCAAAGGAGTAGACATGTCAAGAGGCTTCATAGCATCATGTTTTTACTCTTTTTTCTTAGATCAAGACCAAGGGGAAAAGGATAGCAAAAGGCTAGAATAAATGGAGGAAAATAAATATGAAGGCTAAAGATGAATGGAATGAAAGCAAGATCATCGTAAGATAGCTCGCAAGATAGCCAAATGTTCATGTATAGGTCAACATTGCCAAGATCAAAGAGAGAAGACAGAATGGATGAAATATGTAGAATAACTACGCATGATGTCTGATTGTCAGGTTTTCATCATCGTACTTATCCAAGGCATCACAAGGGAGTGGTTTTCACAATAGGAATAATTTATTTCTCTTTACTTTTGCTACCAAGGCGCCTGTTTCCAGGTTTCCACCAAGGCAAATTTATAATTTTTTTAATTTTTTTTTAATTTTTTTTATTTTTTGGAAGAAGGAAAGCTTTTTAGATAATGTTGATTGAAAGGATAAACCATGATATGCCACGGATTCAAAATGATATGCTCAAAGATGTTGACAAGGAAAGGAAGATGGAAGAGAAAAATGGAGGATAAGGTTTTATGTAAAGCGAGGTTGGAAGATAAGAGGAAGGCAAGGAAAGGATCTTCCTTGGAAGATGGAAAGGAAGGCAAGATCAACATCAGCACACACCTTGAAGGGTTTATGTAAAGCAAGTGAGGTTGGAAGATCCTTTCCTTGCCTTCCTTGGAAGATGGAAAGGAAAGGGTAGAAGGATTGTGAAAGGGTAGATGGAAAGGAAGGCAAGATCAACATCAGCACACACCTTGAAGGGTGGTGAGAGGATGGAGGAAATGTGAATGAATTAATACATGAATGAATATGGTGAATGGAAAGAAAAGGTTGTGGTTTAGGCACATGGAATGAAAGAATGTTTTTGGAAGAAGATGAAGTGAAAGCCTTTGGAAGCTTGAATGTTAACTTCTCTTTTTTCTCAACATCAGAATTTTTCAAGAGAGATTTTGGAATCCATATAGCCATAGGCTTTTCATTTCTTTTTGATGATTTAAAGAGAATATCTTTAATGATGGATTTTGGAGCCCATACTTGTCTCGTAGTTTTCTTCTTAGATATCTCTTTTGACTTTATGCCTCCATGTCGATTAGAGGAGACATGGTGATCTTCTTTTTTTGATGGATTCTTGTATTGTTTCTTTTTCTTGTATTGAGCATTCAAGTTACTTCCAAGAGACTTGGGACTTGTGGAAGAAGAAGGAGAATATGACTGGTTTAGATGGGTAGGTGGATGGAAAGGATTCAAAGGTATGCATCTATGTTGATCTTGAGGAAAGATAGGAGATGGAGAGATGTAAGGACCCAAGATGGATGATGAATTAGGAGAGTTTGGAGGGGAAAGTAAAGGGACATAAGGGACCAAGATGGAAGGAAGACGTGAAGCCCTTAGTATTGGTGGAGGAGGTCCAAGGATGGACGTGGAAGATATGAAAGGATAATTAATAAGTTCATCATCATCTATATGACAACCAAGGACATCAGCATCTCTAGAGTGAGCATTAGGATTTGCAATAGGATCATGAACATCTTGAATAGGAGTAAATTATTTGATAGGATTGTTCAAAGCTTGCAAAGATTTAGGAATAGTAGAAAGTGGAAGCGAACATGAAATGGTAGAACAAGAAGATGGAAGGCTTTGATCTTGACAAGGAGCTTTGGATAGGATAAGAGTATCATATTTTTCTTCATTTTCAATAGGCTTAACATTGGAAGTAACAACACCATTTTTAATAACCTTAATGGAAGTATCATCTTTGGAAAGTGCAAGTGTAGTAAGGTTATTTTGATTTTCAATAAGCTCAATGGTGTAAGTAGTAGCATGATCTTTCTGAGGAGAAGACTTAAGACATGGTGGAATGAATGAGAAAGGGCATAGAGGATCACAAGAACCTTAAAGTAGATAAGAGACATCATGAAAAGGATTGGATGACATGGAGGGTTCTTGATCTTGATCTTTCTTTATGTTTTTTTTTTATCATTTTTTGAGTCCTCTTGACATGGAGCCACTTCTAAGGATGAGGAAGCATGTTGGAATTGTGTGGAAGACTTTGGAAGAGATAGTGAAGGACTAGCTAAAGTAGGCATTATAGTGGATAAAGGCTGAGGATCTTTAGGTATCAGAAGGATTGTCATGTTGCTCATATTAGGGAGTAAGACTCTTGGGAGAAGTAGAATAGGAATGAGATTGTGAAGAAGAGGAAAGTGAAGACCTAGTGGAGAAAGAAGATTTGGATAATGGGGAATGCAAATAATGTCTAGAAGAGTCATGGTAAGACTTGGAAAATGAGGAAGAATGAGAAGAATTAGAAGATGAAAAATGTTTGGAAGAAGGAGGTCATGATAGAATCATGTCTATGATACTAGCAAAGGCATCTGATTCACTCAATTTTTCTTTTATTTTTGTCATAAATTTATCACCCATGAGATTTTTTGAGGAATAATACTCTTCAAATTGAGAAATGAGTTCGAGATCATCTATTTTCAAGAGAGGTTCCATAGCAAGATAGTTGAAATTCATGGTTCTGGAAGAGGAGAAATCAAGCATGGAAGAGACAAAAGAGATGAATAGAAGAAGGTAGACAAGATAATAAGAGGAAAAGAATCAAGAAGATGTGAAGAGTTTAGGAAGAAGAGGGAGATGTGGAAGAAAAAGACCAAGAGTCATTTTGTGCAACTTGATACCATTTAAGTTCATTTGAATGTTGAGCAACATGTCATAGCACCTAAGATCTAACCTAGACTGACCAAGGGAGAATGGAAATAGGACACAAATCAGCTTCAAATTGTAGACAACTGTGAGGCAGCAAAATAACTCTGTGCAATAGTTCTCAGAGTAATAGGGTCATACAATTTTCCAGTGTGATATTTCATAAGAAGCAGTGTGATATTTTCTAGGTAGTGCATGCGATATTATCCAGGCAAGTAGTGCAATGGTTGTGCAATGATGAAGTGTCCCACAATAATTGACCAGACAGTGTGTAAATCTCAATTTTGAAGGCAATTTGGTCAAAGTTGTAGTTTGGTAAGTTGAATTCCTCAATTTCAAGCACAGTACTAGCAGTAATCAAAAAAGTTTGCAAACAGTAGGCAATCAAACATGTCATAAAACACTTGCACAAGGGAAAAAGCAACCTTTCCAAGACAAGCAATTGTGATATCAAAGAAAAAAATTCTATGAGCACTACTGTGATGTTGAATGTTCAAGAACATTTGCATGGGTAGATCACAGCGAGAACACTTCAAACACTTACTAGCCTAGAAGGTCAAAGGATTAATACTTAACAACTTGGCCCACACTTGATGTCCCATCACCTCACACAAAGTGGTTGCCCACAATAGATACTGGATTTGCCATAGAAGTGTCAAGGACACAACCAAAGGAACATAGATAGTGAGTAATCTTGGGGTGATCCGGATTGGTCCACTAGGATCAATCCTTCCACCAAGAAGCTAAGAAGAAAAATAGGGTGGCTTCTATTTATGGTTCTTAGTAAGGGCTTTCATTCGTAATACCCCTCTTGCTCCCCAAAGGGACTCCTTACCTCGTGGCAAGTAACGGACCTCAAGGCCACAAGAGTACCTTAAGCATTCTTGCTCAACACTTTCCTCATGGTCACAATCCCACAAGTACTCATGTCGAGTGAAGACAAGTACTACATCTACCAAGATTTTGTGTCCTTGATAGCCTTGAGTTTATAGTGGGTTAGAATAGTCAGCAAAAAGCTTGTCCCCACTTGGGTCGTTCCTCTTGATTGCTCAAGAGCAGGCCCGCTAAAGGATTCTAAAAACTAAAATAAAGAGTGGATCAACCTTTGAGTTTCAAAATTTTTGTTTCACCTCAAGGGTGAAGAGCACATTCTCCTAGCTCAAAAATTTCTCCCAAACACATCAAGCAAAGGTTCAATTACCCTCTTGCTTTCAAAATTCAAAGATGGGTCAAGATTTTTGTTTCACCACAAGGGTGAAGAGCATACTCTCCTACCACCCAAAGATTTCTACAACAAGATATTAAGTGCCTATGAAAAGAAACAACTAGTATATGCCGCACTAAAAAAGAAAACAATTAAACAAGCACTTAATTGGTTTTTATGCTTTGGGTAGCCCTGCAAAAACCATTAGTAGCCCTTGTGCATTTGGAACTTTGACATGCGTTCTTTTAAGAAAATATTTAAGCAATGAGAGCATCTACAAGCACAACTTGTTAGCCCTACAAAGGTTAGCACATCAAAACCAAATGAAATCTGCAAATCAAATACTGATCTATCACAACAAATCAGAAATCTAAAACAAACTAAATCAAATCTTGCAAAGAAATGTCTAAAATTACTCACTGCCAGGCCTGGGTGATATTTCTATCCGAGAAAGAATCGTATGATACTTCACTGTATACTACTACGATACTTTATCTTTGTGCGATAGTTCACGATACTTGCATGCGATAGAGAACAAAACAACAGTGCGACAGAATCTACAAATGTGAGTGATACTTTAACTAGTAAAGTATCACACTGATATACAAGGAACTGTCGTACGACACTGGAAAACTGTCGCATGATAATTCTGTCAGAAAAATAGAGAGCCAAAATAGAAAGCTAAAAGGATGATGAAAAATTAACAGAAATGCATAAAAAGAAGGGCAAAACAAGAGTGTTCTGCCCCACGGTGGTCACCAAAAATGTACACACTAAATAGTGCACTTCTCTAAGTCATTACTTCCAAGAGAAACCATGAATGGGAAACCTTGAGAAAGCGACCTAGAGCTCCCTAGGCAAAGAGTCACAAGGATGTTGATGGTGCTCTCAGCTAGAGCTATTGAAGCATGCAACCTTGCTAGTAAACCACACAATGGGAGATTCAAAGAGACAAGGGCAAGAGTACCAATATCTTCAAGAATCAATAATGGAAATGCAATGCAATGAAACTATGCTAAGAATGAAGATGCAAGCTAAGCTATGGAAATGAAAGTATTACAAATCCTTGCTAATTAAGCTATGTGAGCTAATTTAGAGCATAAAGAAAACTAATCTAGAAAGCATAAACATGAAGCTAAGATGCAAGAATGAAAGCTAAATGCATGAAGATCTCCAAATCTCCAAAGTCTCCAAGAAATCTTGCAGCATAAGATTAGTATTCAAAGTTGGGATCTAAGAATGAGAAAAGAGCTCTCCTTTTAAAGGAAATGAAAAAGGAATGGACCATGGAAATTAAGAGGCAAAAGATTTAATCAAGAGTGGAGCTTGAAAGAGGAGCAATCCATGTGCACAAATATCTTCCAATGAGAAAATAAGAGTTGACTTTTGTGTCCATATGAGACAAAAAGGCCTTTTCTTCTTTTTATAAAATAAGAATAATGCTTTATTTGTGCAACTTAGGATAAGAGGAAAAGTGGGGGGGCTTTTATTTAATAAAAGGGGAGGAAATTCCTTTTAAATAAATAAATACTTTAGGATAAAATGGTTAGCCCATAGAAAATAATCGAATAAATGATAGAGCTAGGATTTGATCAAGGAAATTGATATAATTGAAAAATGTTGATTTTTGAAAATATTGATTCAAGGATTTGATAAATTGTTAAATGGGGGCCCAAAGTCTAAGTGACCATTTTAGGGTGCATACACCTATCTCTCCTAATTCCAACACTAAGGACTTTAGAATTAAATTAATTAATCATAGGGATTATTTAGCCAATAAATGTCAAATATTTAAGAATTAAATATAGGGTATGATTAATGCAAATTTAGGATTTTTTGCATTTGACACCAAGTCAAATAAAGTTAATTAGGAGACAGAATTGCCTAGTACAATAGGACTTTGATGATATAAAAATTTGAATAAATGCACCAAAATTGATTAGAATTGTAAGGTGCCAATTATGGGGTATTAATATATACATATACATATGTGTGTGTGTGTGTGTGTGTGTGTGTGTGTGTGTATATGTGTGTGTGTGTGTGCCTATATATATGTATCATCAAAACATGGAAGCATTTCCATTTAGGACTAGTTTAGCCCTCCAAGTAAGTGGTTTGGGATCATGTCAAACATCTTGAATGGGTCTTTGCCTTGGATCTAGCTTTTTCCCCTGTTCTGTCTCATTTTCCACTTCTTTCCGGCACACTTTTGACATCCTGAATTGAGATTCTAAGATTCTTGACCTCAGGGTCAAGGTCGACCTTGACCCTGACCAAGGTTAAGGTTGACCTTGACCTTGGCCTGGGGTCCAAATTTCAAATCTCCAAATTTTTTGGATGTCGAGTTTCAAAAAGATTTGTTTTCTCGCTTCCAGGTCGGCTATTTCGGGCTTCGAAATGGTAAAATCTTAAATTATATTTAATTTAAGTCTATTTCTAGAGGTAAAAGTTTAAATGGGAATTTAATTCTCCTATGTAGGCCTCTCTAGAATTTTTTTCCCTAGATCACTATAAAAGGAAGCCTTCTCCTCTCATTTTCTCCATCAATTTTTCTCAATCAAGTATCAAGTTTTCCATCTACACATTCAATCACAACATAAGATCAAGCAATCAAGAAGCAAGCAAGAAGGAGAAAAAGCATTCAAGCATTCATCCATATTCAAGCATTCAACCATTCAAGATCTCATTCATCAAGAAGATCCATTGGTATCCATTGAAGGATTCAGTCTCTATGGAGCCTTCTTGTTGAAGATTTCTCCATCCACATCCATTCAAGCCTCTTCCTATTCTTGCAAGATCCATTCAAGATTGGTGTTGAAGATCTAAAGACAATTGATTGGAGTCATCCTAAATTCAATTCTACATTCATTTGGAGCATCCATACTTGTGGATTCAAGGATTCGAATCCTCCACAAGGTTTTTCAACATAAGCAAGGTGAATTGTTCCATTTACTTTGTTTATTACTGCAATTTCATTTCAATTTCAAAGTTAATTTCTAAATTGGGGTTTGACTAAGGTAAACCCCTCCCCCCCCAAACAAAAAAAACCATTTTTCTTGCAGGAACAGCTGTGGAACAACAAATTACAGTGTAGATCTGGATACCCTTTTGGGAAAACTTTTGGGATCCATGAACAGAATTTTTGTCAGAGCAGTGCAGGTTAAGGTCAACATAAAGGGGTAAGATTTTGCCCCGAGGTAAGATCTTACCCCTATTTTGGGTCAAGGTCAAACTTTCTCAGAAAAGAAAAATATTTATGGGTTTTGTAGATCTCGTAGTTTCTCTATAAAATAGCAAAAATCAACAGTTTCTAAGACCATTTGATAAGTTTTTCGACAGATTCTTTTTCGGAGGTAAGTACTTTTTATTTTTTCATTTCAATATTAGTCTTATAGATTTACTTTCCATATCATTAGAATTTCATGTATGTGTTAAATATTGGTTTAGGGTCTCTTTTATGTGCAAACCCCCATTGTTCTAGACCCCACACCATATTTTCCACCTTACATTTTGCTGAACCCGACAAGCTTACCCCCTAGCTTTTGTGGAATTAGATGTCTATTGTGTTTGTGGTTCACCCTATACATTTTGGTGAGCCTGTTTATGACAACTCTTTCTTTGTGGTGTTGGATTTGCATTTATATTTCAAATATACAAAAAAAATGCAAAATCTCTTTAAAAATAGAAAAACATTTACATTTTTTGTAGCACCCCACCCCGAGTCCAATTTTATAAATGTTATGATTATTTTAGGATGAAATATTATATGTTATGAAATCATTGATATTGACCCCATACTTGCATGTGTATGGTTGATGTGTTTGTTTTATATTTCTGTTTGACATGCCTGATGTGGTTGAGGGATGGAGTCGTAGTTACTTGCTTGTGAGATCCACACGATCGGCCGATCCCCGCCATTGTCCATTATATATTTATATAGTATGTACATGTGGATGTTGTATTCATCTTTGCAGGTACTAAGCATCAACTTCCCTGAATTGTCAGGATGAGCGTGCCCTATCGCAATATCTCAAATGGTAAGAGAGGGGAGATAACACGGGTCCAAATTCTAACCTAAGCCATATTATTGTCCTGAAATAGTAGAAAAGTTTCTGTTATTCCTACCCATCCTAAACTCATCTAGTTGATGTGAGTTTATAACCCTGTCCTTGCATTTGAATATGGGTCCTTAGGTCCTTGTGATGCTTTCAATTTTGGTGCTTGGCGTGTTTTCTATAATTAGATTATTTAATTTGATTAAATAGTGTAATTTTAATAAATTGGATCTTTTCTATTTTTAGCCATGAGAGATTATTTATTTATTTATTTAGAAATTAATTAAATGCAATTATTCAGTGTGGTTGAAATATTTAATTAATGAGAATTAATTAAATATCTTCACCCTAGAACTATTTAATTTTAAGTTTAACCTATGTTCAGTTGAAATGTATTTGTTAATTTGAGATTAATTGTGCATGTGGAAATTATTTTAGAATTAAATATTTTATTTTATTTGAATGCATTAAAATTGCACAATTGAAATTGAGTAAATTTTATTGAAGGTATTAATTAGTTTTGGTTAAAGTGTTCTCAACAAAAGGCAAAGTGAAAATAGACTTGAGTTCAATTGAAATTGAACTGCAAATCAAAGTCTAAATTCATGCAAGCTTTTGGAGAGTTGAGTTTTGAAACCCTAGCAGGTGGAAAAAAAATTCCTACATGTTGGAGATTTTTGCCATAATTTTGGCTGACAGGTTTTTGAAGAGAATTTGGCAAGGATTGGATTTTGAGGACACACATGTTGAGAAATTTTGGCAAGCAGAATAAAGGATTTTTGTAGAGAATTCAATTTTGGAAAGCTTGAAGGTTTTGGGTTTTATCTTCAAATCTGGTCTTCGTTCAAATATTTCCTTCAGTTTTGAGGTAGGATTTGATTTTCCTTATGAGTATGTTATTTTATGAATTTCAGAAAGATTATCTTTTCTTCGTGTCTGGTTGTGTGCCTATTTGGATCTCTGCCTATGTATTTCTCTCTCTCTTTCTATTATGGAGTTGAGATTTATGGAAATCCTTACTACATGCATTCAATTATGTTGAATTTTAGAATAAATTTTGTTAGAGTTTGAAGTTGTGTAAATCTGGCTAAATTGTGGTAATTGGGTTTTCTTTGTTAATTGGCTATTATCCTAGTTTTTCATTAAATAAATCAATTGAGAATATATGTGTGATTTTTTTTAAAAAGAAGGTTTTTTGTTATTTGAATTTATTAATATTATTATTTATTAATTTTTGGATTTAAAAATTAATTTATATATATATATATATATATTATTAATTTTCAGATTTAAAATTTAAATTTAAAAAAAAAGACTAAAAATAAAAAATTATTTACAAATTATTTCTACATCTAATTATCTTGCATGGAGTAATTATATGTTAATGATTTTTGCATGAGTATTGGCTATAAAATATAGGACTAGTTTTGTATAAAAGAAAATAATTTTTGTGTTAAGTTTTAATGTGGGTGTTTAACCATGCAAGTGACTATTATGTGAATCTGATTGTTCGGATTAGTTAAATGTTTCTTCATGATGACATCATTTTAATTTGAGTCAAATATGGATGTAATTAGTCTATTTTAATTAAATCATGTTTAATCTTTTATTACCCTATGTAGTGGTTTTGAGGGGCTAGAATGTTAGCCAGTGGGAATGTGAGTCCAAAGGCGGGTTTTTGGATATTTTATCTATCATGTTTGTTTGCCTTGCATATTATGTTGTGTCGGTAAACTTGTTTTATGATGATTCTAGATTTGCATGTTTCTATCTTCGTTGGAACTAGTATTGAGATTCATGAGTTGTGTTAACTCAGAGTTATACTTGATCTTGTGAAACCCTAGGGTAGGTTATCTGAGTGTATAGCAGGAAGTGGCTACCAGGATATCCTATTACAAGTAGCTTAATAAGTGATAATTAATAATATTGAGATTTTAAAATGAACCTAATAAGATATTATGTGCCTCGCCCATGCCTGACTTCCTGATTGAGTTTTGACTAGGATGGGAGTGAGAAGATGCTTGCTGCCTACATGGACTGGATATGACATAGTTAGTACCTTGTCTACATGAGGGGTTACTGATACCACATTGAGTCACTAGGGCACCGAGGTCTGAAGAGACTACCAGGATAACCTTAGAGTTGGCTCATTTGATGACACTTTCTTTATGCATCTTAGGTTTCCTACATGTGTTGGTTGCCTTTGGTTGTGTATGTTGTACCTTTTGAGTTAGACGCTTTCAATATCTCTTCCTTATTTTGTTTTGTTTTTGTTTGTTATTTGAGTGGGATCTGATGTTATCTCCTCAGCATGGTGGGAGTGGACCATTTAGGCTCACGAGGTCAGGTGGTAGTGATTCTTTTACCATTTGAGATTCTGACGTTCATGTACCAGTGTTGGATGATCCCTGTGGTAGTTGATTCTTCTTGTTCTTCTTTGGTGGAGATGTGATCTTCTTCTTCTTCTTCTTCCTTTTTGTGATCTTATATCATTGTATCAGTTTTATAGAGTTATCATGTCATACTTCTTTTTGGTTATTGTATTCGCATACCCTGTGACATGTGCAGTGGATGTAGGTTATTATGGTTACCTCATGGTACTAGTTGTATCTATGTTATCTTTTATGTGATGTTGCATTTGTCTTTCATTTGTTTATATGAGTTTTTAATTATGTCTAATCTAAATTAATTAATTTTATATTCATGTAATCTTTGTCATGGAATCCTTGAGAGTTGTAACCTATGTGAGTTGTTCATTTCATTGTATTGCTCCTACATTGTAAAACATTGATGTTGTTGAATGTTAACACTTTTTTAAAAAAAAATTATTCCACAAACTTAGATGCATGGTTAGGTTAAGTTCTCATGGGTTCCCTATCCGGGCATTACATTTTTCATGCTTGTAGTATTACTTTGTGTACAACATGTATGATTTTTGTTTTAAATACTTTGATGAGGCTTTTATTACAAAAGAGGATAGATCCCTTAATGAGGTACATGGAAGTGAGGATGAAAATTGTTCGAATGAGATCTCCATTGATCCTATTCCTATTTCACCCTCCTCCACAACCTCTTTAATTGACCTTTACAGAGATGAGTTGGGGATTGATATTAATTCTTCTCCTAATATATGTCTTTCTATGAGCCTACTTTAGAATATAATTTACCTTCTTTCCCCTTTAGAGATCAAGATTTATGATTTATGGCACTCCTACAATGTGCCTTGTTGATAGGGATGATAATCCTTGTATTTGGGATGAACCTTTGGATGTGGATGTTGATTACTCTCTTCCTCATGAAGCCATTGTGGATGATTCTACTTTTTGGGATGAACCCTTGGATGAAGACATTGATTTATCCCTTCCTCGTGAAGAAGCTTTGATACAATAGGGTGATTTATTAATGGATGATATACTCATACATGATGGTGACTCTTTTTCTAAAATGCACTCCCCTTATGGAGACATTTTAGTGAAAGAAGATGACATTATAAATGCTTTACCTACATTTGGGATTCCTTCTAGTGATGAGGCATTAACGAAGAATGATATGAATTCCCTTAATGCACTCCCTCTTAGTGATGATCTTATGGAAAATCAAGATCCTACCTCATCTCCTCGTAGGATGTCTTCTTTGCTTCCTTCTTGTGAATCTGTTTGTAGTGTTTTGACAACTAACATGGTTTATCCAGAACTCGTGTTGACTATCAAATTTTTTCCTTGCATTACTATCAAAGGTAAACCTATGTAGTCTTTAGAGTCTTTCAATGATCAAGATTAGATAGCTCACACCTATTCTACAATGAATAACCCTCAACCTAATCTAGTGGTTTCTACTTCTTTGCCACCTTCTCAACCCATTCTTCCTCCTTCACCCCATCTTCCTAGTAAGGAGTATGATTTGATAAACCAATTATGAAATACCCCTGCCAAGATTTCTTTATGGGAGCTTCTTCAAACTTCACCTACCTACCATGAAGCCTTGAAAAAATCTCTAGAAACTCTTCCCACTCCACCTCCTAATCAAGAGAATATCAATACCTTCTTACAGTGCATGCACAATACCCCAGGTCCTCTTGACATTGTATTTACTCAAAAGGATTTACCTTCTAAAGAAGTTCAGAATCAATATGATGCTCTTATGGTTTTTGTTACTACCAATAAGAGTATCATTCGTAGGACCTTGATTGATAATGGATCTAAGCTTAATATTTGTATCATAGACATGGTCAAAGCAATTAAAGATGATCTTTCAACTATTCAACCTAAGAATGTTCCTATACATGGCTTTGATAACATTGATAAGAATACTTTGGGCATCATTACCTTACCTATCAAAGTAGCTCCAGTCATCCTAAATACTCCTTTTCATGTTATGCTCGGACCTCTTAATTATAACCTTATTTTGGGTGGACCTTGGTTGCATGAGATGCATGTTGTTCCTTCCACCCTTCACCGTAAATTTAAGTTTATACATAACAACATGATGTATACACTTCATGCAGATGATGTGCCAAATCCTTGTTTGAATATTCAAACCTGCACTACTACTCCTAATAGTAATCCTTCTTCCTCTAATGCTCTTCCTAGAGATGATTGGGGAACCTTGGATTTTAATCCTACATTTATGGAAGAGTATAAGGTTTCTAATCTTGATTTTATGAAACAACAAATAGAGTTTGAACAATGAGCTTTT